>JBBPBX010001916.1:54946-81628 GCA_038048925.1 Garcialebias charrua | reverse complement strand
GTTCCCTGTCAGATTCAGAATTGAATTCAAAAATCGTCCTTCTAACCTACAAAGCCCTCAACAACCTAGCTCCATCTTTTATTACAGATCTTCCATCCATCCATTATATTTTACCTGCTTCTTCCATTTTGGTCATGGGGGTCGCCGGTGCCCATGTTCGACAATCACTGTGCGAGGGGCGGGGTACACCCTGGACGGGTCGCAGGTCCATCACAGGGACACATAGACAAACGAGACAAACAACCATTCACTCTCTCACTCACCTAGGGACAATTTAGAGTTACCAATCAGCCTAGCATGCATGTTTTTGGTCTGTGGGAGGAAACCGGAGTAAGCCCACGCATGCACGGAGAGAACATGCAAACTCCACATTACGCATTACAGATCTTATTGTTCCATACTTTCCTGACACAGCACTTTGATCTCAGACTGCAGGTTTACTTGTGGTTCCTAGAGTTTCCTAAAGCGGAACAGGAGGCAGATCTTTAAGTGATCAGGCTCCTCTCTTGTGGAACCAACTTCTGGTCTGTAAGGCTGACACGGCCAGTTTTAAGACTGGGCTTAAGTATTTATTTTTTGATAAATCCTATAGTTAGGGTCAACTTGGGTTGGGTAACAGTTTTTTTAAAGTATGTTGATATTTTAGTACATTGCCCTGAGACAACTTCTATTGTGACTTGGCACTATTTAAATAAACGGAATAAAATAGAATTGACCTGTGGTCATTTGTCAGCATAAATAATGCCATGAGCAGCTAGCTGTAGCACTTCCTGTAGAAATATTACAATGTTTTTGCAGGGTACCTTTGTAAACCCTTAATTCATTGTGGTTTGTGTTTGTAAAATACAGGTAGTCCTCGGCTTACGACGTAGATCCGTTCCTACACGGCGTCGTAAACAGATTTTCGGCGTAAGTCGGAATATACGTACATACTGCACCATATACATGTACAGTACTGTATTACCAAGCACTCAGTCCATCCTAACACAGTACAGTACCCTACATAATTATCAAAAAATACATACCTTTGGGAGCCATAATGAAAGGCAAAAAGAGTTAATGGCCTACTAGGAGGCTTTTGACGCCGTTCTCCTCGGTCCATCCGCCATATTCCGTTTTCCGTTTACGACGTAAAACCACGTTCACAGTACAGTACTGTATTCTTCCGCTGCTGCGTCACGACGTTTATGACGTAAAACTGCGTAACTCAAAATAATGCTTTCAATGCTTATAATAATAATGCTTCAGGGATGAAGATGTTCACATCCTTGATAGAGAGGAACGATGGTTTGAGAGAGGAGTAAAGGAGGCCATCTTTGTGAAAAGAAACCGTCCATCATTAAACAGAGGTGGAGGCCTCCATGTTCAACTGTCCACCTCTCACAATGCTGTTATTGCTAGTATTTTACTGTTCATATAAAATATTTGACATTGTTCTTATAGAGGAAGCGGAGCCTGGGGACTTTGGGTCGGGTTCTCCGATCTCTGGTGCTGAGGTCACCGAGGTGGTTAAAAAGCTCTGCGGTGGCAAGGCTCCGGGGGTGGATGAGATTCGCCCAGAGTTCCTTAGGGCTCTGGATGTTGTGGGGTTGTGTTGGCTTACGCGACTCTGCAATATCGCGTGGACATCGGGGGCAGTTCCCTTGGATTGGCAGACTGGGGTGGTGGTTCCCCTATTCAAAAAGGGGGACCGTAGGGTGTGTTCCAACTATAGGGGGATCACACTCTTAAGCCTCCCTGGTAAGGTCTATTCAGGGGTTCTGGAGAGGAGGGTCCGTCGGATAGTCGAACCTCGGATTCAGGAGGAGCAGTGTGGTTTTCGTGCTGGTCGTGGAACACTGGACCAGCTCTACACCCTCAACAGGGTCCTGGAGGGCGCGTGGGAGTTTGCCCAACCAGTTTACATGTGCTTTGTGGACTTGGAAAAGGCATTTGACCGCGTCCCTCGGGGGGTTCTGTGGGGGGTACTCCGGGAGTATGGGGTACCAGGCCCATTGATATGGGCTGTTAGGTCCCTGTACGACCGGTGTCAGAGCTTGGTCCGCATTGCCGGCAGTAAGTCAGGCTCGTTTCCAGTGAGAGTTGGACTCCGCCAAGGTTGCCCTTTGTCACCGATTCTGTTCATAACTTTTATGGACAGAATTTCTAGGCGCAGCCAAGGTGTTGAGAGGATCCGTTTTGGTGGCCTTAGAATCGCTTCTCTGTTTTTTGCAGATGATGTGGTCCTATTGGCTTCATCAGATCGTGATCTACAGCTTTCGCTGGAGCGGTTTGCAGCCGAGTGTGATGCGGCCGGGATGAGGATCAGTTCCTCCAAATCCGAGGCCATGGTCTTGAGCCGGAAAAGGGTAGCATGCCCTCTCCGGGTCGGGGATGGAGGTCCTGCCCCAAGTGGAGGAGTTTAAGTATCTCGGGGTCTTGTTCACGAATGAGGGAAAACTGGAGCGTGAGATCGATAGGCGGATAGGTGCAGCGTCCGCAGTGAAGCGGGCGCTGTACCGGTCTGTCGTGGTGAAGAGAGAGCTGAGTCAAAAGGCAAAGCTCTCAATTTACCGATCGATCTACGTTCCCACCCTCATCTATGGTCATGAGCTTTGGGTTGTGACCGAAAGAACGAGATCTCGGATACAAGCGGCTGAAATGAGTTTTCTCCGCAGGGTGTCTGGACTCTCCCTTAGAGATAGGGTGAGAAGCTCAGTCATCCGGGAGGGACTCGGAGTAGAGCCGCTGCTTCTCCACATCGAGAGGAGCCAGTTGAGGTGGCTCGGGCATCTGGTTAGGATGCCTCCTGGACGCCTCCCTGGTGAGGTGTTCCGGGCATGTCCCACCGGGAGGAGACCCAGAGGAAGACCCAGGACGCGCTGGAGGGACTATGTTTCTCGGCTGGCCTGGGAACGCCTTGGGATTCCCCCAGAGGAGCTGCTCCAAGTGGCTGGGGAGAGGGAAGTCTGGGCCTCCCTACTTAGGCTGCTACCCCCGCGACCCGACCCCGGATAAGCGGAAGAAAATGGATGGATGGATGTTCTTATAGAAACAATTCTTGAATAATGTTCATAATGTGTTAATGCTACATGGTTGTCTCAGGCTACTTCTTGTTCTGCCATTAACTCATTATTGAATAGTTTATATATGTAGGTAAAACTAGATGTTGAATAACCCTTTAAAATACACCAGAATGCAGGAAATGGCATCTATTTTATTCAAAATTTTCTGAGAGAGGACCCCCACTGGCAACTTAGGCGGGGGGGCGCCATTGGGGTTGCTCGCACAGGGCGCCAAATAGGCTAGGACTGCCTCTGGTTGCATGTACTGTTGCAGGTGCAGGGTGGTCGTCTGCCTCACTGTTTTTAGTTTCATTTTTGACGTTCCGCAGGTTTCTTTCACTTTTGCAGTTTAATAATAATAACTAATAGTTTTGTTTTTCCTGTGACTTATCTGCAGTATGATAAATGATAGAGCATAATATATGCTCCCAATGTTTTGCTGGTCTTTTTTTTGTAAATAATGACGTTTTATGCAATTTTTTTTTTTTTGCATCTTAAGATCCTACGACGCCATCGACTACTCGAGTTCTACTCGAGTTTTTTCATGCTAATGTCAAGTTTCAAAATGATGTACTCGTTCAACCCCTAAGCATGATGGTTATCCATCAGAAATACTCAGACACGAGTGACATTTCTATAAGTTATGCAACCATCTTATTTTTTATTTTTTTTACATTATTATTAAATCTACCACGTAGCTTTCCTTCTTGTCTTTTTAATAAAACGTGTCAGTATTTGGGCCCTGCAGGCAACTTGGGACTCTGTAACACCGTCATCTACATCGGTGTGTAACGCTGTCAGTCACCGTTTCTTATTTCTGTGTAAAAGATTTATCTCATCTCCTTGGTGCTCCCATCTTCCACCCGTCTTTTCTGACCAGCGACTGAAGTGCCCTCATCTCCGTCCCCCATGGCACAGGATTAATTGAATGAACAGCAGGGCAATGTTGAGACTGTGGGATGTGTGCGTGGGTCGCATACTGCCCACGCGAGGAGAAAAGATGTACAGATATAAGCCGACTCCAAAGATCTCTAATGTCAGAACATGATGCTGGAGTGTTATCATCTAAACCAGAAAAGGCTCTTCTCCTGCTGAACAACAAACTGCTCTGCATTTTTTATTTTCAACCTTTTACACAAACCCCATGTTATCTCCATACATTTTAGCCGACTTAATAAAATGGACTATTTCCATTTTATGGTCTAAGTCCCTGGGGATACAGAGTCAATGGCACAATCTTATTCTCAGACTTTCACCTAGAGGCATTGGAGTACCATTCCTAAAGCGTGGGCCAGTGTTTTCTGTCATTTCAAAGCTCAAGATGCTGATCCACTTCCACACTTTGTCAAGTAAATAATTTAAAGCCCCGCAAAGTTTAAGAATGCAGTTGTTGTTGGAGGATGCAATCACAGAAAGTCGAGCTCAGCTCTCAGGAGAAAGAGATGAAAATGGGATGTGCTGTATTTTAGTCTTACAGTTTCTTGCTTTCAGCTGCTGTTATAAAAACTAATAAGGAGATATCACAGTAGGACAGAAATAAAATGACATTTTATCACCAGGAATGTAATTCTTGAACATCTATTAAAGGCTTCAGTCGATGATTAGCTGAAGAATGATAAATCTCAGTTTCTGTTTCAGATCTCTGCTGGACTCTTTTTTTTCTGCTTCTTAATAACACAACTTTTAGACTGTTTATTTCCCCTAGATCAGGGGTCTGCAACCTTTACGATCAAAAGAGCCATTTTTCACCTTTGTTCACTACATTAAACGTGTCCGGAGTTGCAACACCTTGCTACACCTGTGGTTATCAACTGGTAGCCCATGGGCCACTTTAGATTTGCTGGAGGCAGCTTTTGTGGCCAGTAAGGGTGACATTATAAAGCAAAAAAAAAAAAAATCCAATGATTTTAACATTTATTAAAGTAAAAGACCAGATTCTTGTAAAGGGGGATATTTTTCAGTTTTTACCCTCTTTTTTTTAATTTTTATTAATAAATCTATAAACTATGCAGACAGTTCTTCATATAAGCATAACAATACATTTTTACTCCTTGTACTTGCTCCAGAGTTCACATATTTGCAAAAGAAAGGACAGGAAAACAGCTCAAACTAGTTATTTTTTGTTGTTTGTATAACAACCAACAAAATCCAGTTTTATGCCAGTTTTGGTCAAAGCTTGAAAGAGCCGCTGCAGAGAAACCAAAGAGCTGCATGTGGTTCCAGAGCCACAGGTTGCAGACCCCTGGCCTAGATCATGCTTTTAGGCTGAACACGTCACCTTTTGCCTGACTTGTCCATTTCCCTCAGTTTTAGGTATGCATTGCTTGAACATCATGACAGGGTCAGGTGCAAGGGCCCAAAAGAAAATGAGTGAAAAGCAGCTTAAATTTTCATAAAACCTGGAGTTCTACCGTATTTTCCGCCATACACGTTGCACCGCCCTATACGTTGCATCAGTCCAAATATGTCTATTAAAGTGAAAAAATCCATGAATACATTGCTTCGCCGTATAAGTCACATCTATGATGCATCGCCGCTGACATCCCGGAAATGTGAGCCGGACCAGGAAATGTGGGGCAGTGTTGTGCCAAAAATCAATTGGCTTTCTAAATGGTGGCTATGGGATCGTGCGCAGGAGGACTTTTACAATAATTTAACAAGATTAACACTTAAAAACAATTATTTGTTTGATCAAAATTATAGCAAAGGTGTGTCTCGGTCTGAGTTTTGCTTAATAAATCCACTTTGACGGTCAACTCAGCCACATTTTCAAAAGCCAATATGTGGAATTAGTCGCGTGCACGAGAGGACTCGCTGTGCATTTTTTGAAAATTTAACAAGATAACCACCTAAAAACAATTATTTTTGTTTGCTCAAAATTATAGTAAAGGTGTGTCGCAGTCTAACTTTCATTGATAGATGCACTTTGACGGTCAAATCAGCTGCATTTTCAAAAGCTGATACGCGGAAGCAGGAGCGCGCAGAGGGCCACACGCTGTGCATTTTTTAAAGTTAACAAGATAAGCGCCTAAAACAATTATTTGTTTTCTCAGCGTTATAGCAAAAGTGTGTCTCAGTTGAACTTTTACTTAATAAACGTACCTCAATGAACAAATTAGTTGCATTTTGCCGGGGCGGCACAGCAAAATTAAGCTGATTTGACAGTTGCTCCAGGAGAGCTGGACGAAGGTGGGTGTTTATGGCAAACCGATTGTGTCATTAATAGCCACTTTTGCCTATTACAGCCACTTTTGCCTATTACATGGCACAACAGTATGCCATACACCTCGAGTGCCATCTAGTGGCTGAAAATGGCAGTGTTCAATGTTTTCAGTCAGAATTAATGAAAACGGTCATATCTCAGCCAAAAATTGGTTTATAAATATGGAAATAAATGCATAAATACGTCGCTTCGGCGTATAAGTCACAGGGCGTGCAAATTATGCAAAAAACCCACGATGTATAGGCCAAAAAATACGTAATAAAGACAACTAAAAAAGAATAAAACAAGAAAAGCTGGCTTGCTGAAAGCAAACTAGAATTTGGGTTTTATATCTCAATTAGGTACCAAATCGGAACAAACTGTTAATTGAACACTCTGGGAAATCACTCCATCCAACCAGAAGTCTGTTTATACTGACTGATCATTTTTGGATAAAGCTGTGCTGTCAGAGGCCTACTGTATGTTTTCTGTTCCAGGAAAGTCTAATTTGACCAGCTGGGATCAGAGGTGCTCATGTGGCTCCGCCTCTCAAGGTAAAAGCTGCACAAGGTGGCTAAAACCTTTTCATGTTTACATCCATTTCTCTCACATCCATCTCTTCTTGTCATACAAGGATTTACATGCAATGTGAGTTCTGTTTGCCATTTTTCACTGTGAGATATGCTATCTGTCAAATGCGCACACTTCCTTTACCCACGGCACCATTTTCATCTAGTTGGATGACATTTTCATCTAAGCAGTTTGTTTTTTCTCATATGGAACAGCCAGTCCAGATAAATGCTGTTTTTGTGCTTTGGGTTAATAACGTACATCAGTTAACACAAGATCAAGCGATGTCAACGTGACCTAGTGTGCCCTTTTTTTGCCTTCCTTTGGTCTAACCTTCATTTAACTATTTTAGTCTGATGAGAACAAATGTTTAGCTTTTAAATTTTAATATGAACAGTTTTAGCTTCTCTCCACTGGCTCCCTGTCAACTTCAGAATTCAAAATCTTACTTCTAACCCACAAAGCCATCAACAACCTAGCTTTATCTTATGTTACAGATCTTATTGTTCCATACTTTCCTAACAGACCACTTCGTTCTCAGACTGCAGGTTTACTTGTGTTTCCTAGTTTCCAAAAGCAGAATGGGAGGCAGCTTTCAGTTATCAGGCTCCTCTCATGTGGAACCAACTTCCAGTTTCTGTTCATGAGGATGACACATTGTCCACTTTTAAGATTTAAGTATTTCATTTTTAATAAATCCTATAGTTAGGGTTGGCTTGGGTTTCCTGAGCTATCCCTTAGTTATGCTGCTACAGGCTTAGACTGCTGGAGGACAACTTGACCACATTTCCTCTTTCTGCTGCTGCCTTTACTGGAAATTATTTATATCCTTAAAGTGCGACTAAACCCAAAATTAACTTTTTTTAGCTGATAAACTCTAGAATGTGTTTAAAATGTTATCTAGCACTATGGCTGTGTTTATTCTCACATAATTGTGCATATCTGTGTAAATTGGCAATATTTGGCAATATTTGGTCTAAAAATGTGTTTACGGTAGTTCTATGGGTTGAACTGGTGGATTACACCTTAATTTTCTTATTTGTGCAAACGCTCATGTGTGACATGTCTGCTCATGTGTGATGTCACACAGGTGGTTCAAGCAGAGCCAATCCCCTGCAGAGATGAGAAGTGCATACCTTATATGGAAATGCTGCATTTCACTCCTGACAAGCGGTTTTATTTTTATTTTCATTTTCATTTTTTTAGGCCTTTGGTTTTGGATGGAATGGGTGGAATAGATAAATACATCTACATGTTTATTCTTTGTTGTTGCTTGGTGTATGTTGTTGGCTAGAGGTTTAATTTGTTTTAGGTTGTTGCAGGTGGAGGCGTGAACAAAAGCACAACTCTACCTCCACCCTTCCTTGTCTCTCGACACGCCCATTTTCAGGGAGATTTTGGAAGGAGGAGTTACTGTCTCAACCTGGGTTTAGTCTCACTTTAAAGACCGTGTAAAGTGAATTTCAACATTTTCTTCAATAAACATTATAAATGTGATAATTGTAATCTTGTAAATGAGTAAAAAGTCTCAAAATTGTAGCTCAATTAATTTTGGAGTTATAGAGCAAACTGTGTTTAAACATATTTCTATTTCAGGATTTTTTAGGCGTGTTTTAAACGTGACCGCGTTTCGTCACGCGGTCCTCATTAGTATAGCCCAACCCCCTGCTGCTCCAGTCATATAAATGCGTTCTTCGTGGAGCCGTCACTCGCTACCGACGACCGTCTCCCTCCTGTACTCTCACTCCTTTTACGCATGGACTGCAGCTGCTCCATTGTGACATTTCTTTTTTTTTTTTTTGTTGCCAAAAGTCAAGTGATCACTTGAAGCTGTCACCATTCATTCTTCCTCCTCCGAGGAGGAGGAATGAACTTGTCACGAGTGAACTAAAGTCATGTCCAACGAGGCTGCACCAGGTTCTAAATATTTCCTGGTGTGCAGGTCTGCTCTGAAGGAGAAGCACTCCCTGTTTTTAATTTATTTTTTTAAAGTTTTCATGAACATATAAACACAGAAAACCGCTGCGCAGCCCTCTGTCTTTTGCGGCTGGAGCGAGCTGCACCTGTTTTCACATCCGAGCCCCCCCGCGCGTGTGTGTGTGTGAGAGCGCCGTGACTCTGCTGACACAGAGATGAGATAACTTATCAACGTGATTACTCTTTTTAATCACCAACACAGACCCCGCATGCGAGGTGACCGGCCAGAACTCAGATAAAAACAGAGCAGGTTTTCACTGCTGCTCCTTGTCTGTCTCTCGCTCAAGGCAGGAAAAGGACATGAGTGCAGTACTGCGCTGAAACCACGCCCACGTGCGACACGCCCCCAGCGTTCTAGGGCAAGGCAAAATCATGTTTTTTCATGATTTTTGAGACTTAATTTTATAAGGAAATCAATGTTTTTAATCAGTCAGATTTATATGGGTGATTAATAACACATATTTATGCCGTGTGACAAAATAAAAACACACATTTAATTTCACTTTACACGGTCTTTAACATGTGTTTTTTGTTGTTTTAACTATAGAAAGTAAACCTGGACCTGTCATTCTGTGTTTGGCTGTTTCTCCTTCCTGTCCTCTCAAACCTCAGCCGGTCAAAGCAGATGGCTGCTCATCCTGAGCCTGGTTCTGCTGGAGGTTTCTTCCTGTTAAAAGGGAGTTTTCCTTTCCACTGTTACCACTGTGCTTGCTCAGGATGGGAGACTGCGACGAAGTGAAGACTCAACGTGTCTGCTGCTTCCTTAACTTTTACTAATTGGCTTATATACTGTAATGTTTTTGTACAGTGCCCTGAGACTACGTATTTTCTGGAATATAGGTCGCACCTGAATATAGGTCGCATTGTCCAATTATTGCCAAAGAATTGGAAAAAATCGATATAAAGGTCGCACCTGAATATAGGTCGCACCTACGTCAAAATGTGGACCGTGTTTAGCTCTGCTGCAAATGTCTCTTCCACAGGAGCGCACAGCAAGGCTTTTAAGAAGATTAACACTTAAAAACAATTATTTGTTTGATAAAAATTATAGCAAATATGTGTCTGAGCTGAACTTTTCTTTAATAAATGAATAATTTTAGCAGGATAAACACCTAAAAAATATATATTTGTTAGCTGACATTATTGTAAGAGTGTGTCTCAGTTTAATTTTTGTTAATAAATGATTACAAATCAGCTAATTTAAAAAAAAGCTATAAATAGGTCGCACCTGAATATAGGTCGCAGGGCATGCAAAAATGATAAAAAAAAAGCCACAACCTATGTTCTGGAAAATACGGTACTTCTTTTGTAACTTGATGCTATTTAAATAAACTGACTTGAATTTTAATTTTCAATGACAACCTGGCCTATGTGATGCATTCCCAAAAATTGAGTTTATGCTTCATTTGAAAATTGTGCTGCAACATTGTGCATTCTTCTTATTTTGGAATAGAAGGAAAACAAGTTAATGACAGACTAATCATTATTAATGCAGTTGTCCAGCTGTGCGCGTTCAAAACAGCCTTCTATTTTTTGACATTCACCAAACATGTAACTGCTATCAAATGAATAAAGAACTGTTTTAAAAACATTTAAAAAGCAGTGCGTGTAGGGAGCACTGTGTATCTTAGAAGTACTGGTCAGATTTGTTCGACAAAATATTGTAGAGATCCAGCTTTCTGAGAGATTTCCCAGTATTTTTCAATCCTGCTCCATTTTATTTTTTATTTTTTAAATTTATACCCTGATGCATGCTCAATAATCCAGGTAGGACCAGGCTTAGCTTTTTTTTAGCTTTTTTAATTTATGTTTTCACAGGTGGAGTATGAATTGGATGTTTTCTCCTGATGATACCTGCTGGCACAACTTTCTTCTTTCTTATGGCAACTGTCAAATCTGCTGCTCGTTATCTGTGGCCTTTTTAAGACAGAGATCTGTCCAGTTGTTATGGTGAAATTCTTCTCTGATGTGAAGATAAGTGAAGCTCCTCATCATGTCCATACCTCCTGGATGACTTTTAGTCATTTCATGTTTTTACTACGTTTAACTTGCCTTTGCTTGTTACAACCTTTCAAGCTAATTTTGATCCTGCTACCTGCCTGCTCACTCTCCAACACTCTTCCTGTTTTCTGTGGGTTCCCCAGCTAGACGGTTCCTTTCTCTGGACCTGTAAATGAAAATAAAAAATCCGTTTGGCCTTTTGTGAGAGTTAACCAGCATTTTTCAGAACTAACTCCCAGCAAAATCTGTTTCCTGTCCGGCACAAACCCCTACCTTACACTGCAGGAATAGCTCAATTGTCTCTGCATTTACTCCTGTAAATTTTCTGTAAAGGAAATACAATTTCCTGGTCTTGTGTGATGCATTCCCCCGGAAAAAAGGCTTCATGCAGAGTTCATGTGAAAATAGTGCAATCTTTTTATTTTGGCATAAAAGGACAACAAGTTAATGGCAGAGTAATCAGTAACAGAGCAATTGTTCAGCTGCGCGCTCAGAACAGCCGTCTATTTTCTGCCATTCACAAAACATGTAATCAAACGAATTACTAAGAAATGTTTTAAATGAAAAGAGCAGCAGTGCATGTTGGGAACACTGTGTGTCTTCTTAGAAGGAGAACTGTTCAGATTTGTTGGACAAAATATTGTTGAGATCCAGCTTTTTGGGGGTTTTCTCCTTTATTTTTCAATCCTGTCTAAATGTAATGTAAATTCAAAGAAACTGTTTAGTGTTTTTGGAAAATTTAACCAGCATTTTCCTTAACTAACCCACAGCTAAATCTGTTTCCTGTCCGGCACAAACCCCTACCTCACGCTGCCGGAGTGGCTCACTTGTCTCTGCGTTTACGCTTGTAAATTTTCTGCAAAGGAACAATAATTATTGACAGTCTGGTTTCTGGCATTTTGGGTCCAATAGTTTAAAAATCATGACAAATATTTGAGCACGTTCAGCAGTTCGAGTGAAGTACAGTAGTGCAGCTAACACAAATGTGGTTTTAAAGCAAACTGATTTTAACTAAAGCAAAAAGGATTAAAAGGATAAAACAACCAGACCACTGCAAAATATTAAGGATGCATTTAGGAACACGTGACAAACGCATAAAATGAACAGTACTAGCAGTTTTCCCAAAACTTTGAGGAAAAGGTAGAGCTTCAGAGCATTTTATAAAACTGTGTTTCACAGGAAACGGAGACAGTCAGGATCTGTGTGGTTCTTGTATTCACCGGTAGTTTTTTTCCAAGTCCGTTTCAGATTCCAGTGTGTTTTTATCCTCTTTTAGTTTGTGCTCCTCTCACCTGTCCCTCATCGGCTGTCCAGGTGTTGTCATTTCTCCCTCATTAGTTTCCCTTTAAAACTTGTGTTCTTCTCTTTTGTTGTCCATGCATTAAACTTTCAAGCTCATTTATCTTATTATTCTGTGTGTAAATCTCTGAGTTTCAGTTGTTGAGTTTTTGTGCTGCCTCATTAGAGTTTTTTTTTTTTATAAGAAATTATTTTTGTTATTTTTACTCCTGAGCCCTTTGAGTTTTGTCTGCAGCCTGAGTTCTACTCCTCAACAAACAAACCATTATTTTACTAATGCACTTTTCTCTTTCACCCTCACTTTGTTTTACCATCACCCCATCCTGACTTGTTTGTTTGTACAGCAAAGACAAAATCTATACGCTGGATCTGACATATGAACATTTCATATATGCCTGCCTATCAGAGCCGGCCTGAGGCATAAGCAAACCAAGCAGCTGCTTAGGGCCCCGGGGCCACTAGTGCTTTCAAATACAGGTAATCCTCGACTTACAATGGTCTCGATACGACGTTTCACGGTTACGACATGCAGCTCCCATAAAAAATATNAACAAACAAACCATTATTTTACTAATGCACTTTTCTCTTTCACCCTCACTTTGTTTTACCATCACCCCATCCTGACTTGTTTGTTTGTACAGCAAAGACAAAATCTATACGCTGGATCTGACATATGAACAAATCATATATGCCTGCCTATCAGGGCCGGCCTGATGCATAAGCAAACTAAGCAACTGCTTAGGGCCCCGGGGCCCTAAGTTGAATTGCATTTTTTGTAAGGATTTCTATAGGATTATATTTAATATTTTAAGTTCAGCTTTTGCAAATCGTTGCATACATTTACATAGTTTTAAAAACTAATTATTCAACTTTAAATTTCTTTTTTAAACCACTTTACGTGCTTTCAAATAATTGTTCATTTACATTATTTAAGTATTTCCTTGATATTTGTTTTATTTTGTCTGTTTTTGCACAATTTAATTACTTGTATTTTTTATGCATCTAAGTTGTTTTATCTGTTTGTTGTTGTTCTTGCACTAATAATTATTTTGAACATTACTGCTGCAGTTCTTTGGAACCGAAGATAATAAACCAGTTGACATCTAAAAAAAGCTAAGTCTGGTTCATAAAAAATTAAAATTGTAGAAACGTTTCGTCTTTCGTCCGAAAGACTTCCTCAGTCTGAGGTGCTGTGTTCAGCTCAGTCTTATAAATAGCACCCTCTCACAGTGTTACACAACCAGTTGGCTGATGACAGCCGAAACCAGCTGCTCACATGATCAAGGAGGACCATCAGCCTAACGATGGATCGTTAGCACCCTGATGGTTGTTTGCTATTCACAGAGGGCTGAGTGATACTAGCAATAACAGCATTGTAAGAGGGGGACAGTTGAACCCGGAGGCCTCCACCTCTGTTTAATGATGGACGGTTTCTTTTCACAAAGATGGCCTCCTTTACTCCTCTCTCAAACCATTGTTCCTCTCTATCAAGGATGTGAACATCTTCATCCCTGAAAGAGTGACCGCTGGCCTGGAGATGAGTGTAGACTGCAGAGTCCTGACCTGATGATGTTGATCTTCTGTGCTGGGCCATCCTTTTGGCCAGTGGCTGTTTAGTTTCCCCGATGTAAGACTGATCACAGCCCTCCTGACACTGAACAGCATACACAATATTACTCTGTTTGTGCCGGGGGACTGGATCTTTGGGATGAACCAGTCTTTGCCGTAATGTATTTTGGGGTTTAAAAGCCACTGGGACGTTGTGTTTAGAAAATAAACGTCTCAATGTCTCTGAAACCCCTGCAACATATGGAATGGCCACTGGTCTGGGTCTGGGTTCCTTCTTTTCACCTGATGGCTGGCTGGAGTCCTGTTTGGGTTTCTTCTCTGCTTTCAGGAAGGCCCAGTTAGGATATCCACATTTCTCTAGAGCCTGTTTTGTGTGTGATTTCTCCTTCTGTCTGGCTGCTGAGTTAGTGGGGACGCTGTCTGCTCTGTGGTACAGAGTCCTGATGACTCCTAACTTGTGCTCCAGAGGGTGATGGGAGTCAAACTGTAAATACTGGTCTGTGTGTGTGGGTTTGCGGTACACCTCAGTTTGCAAATTTCCTCTATCAGAAACTGAGACCTCACAGTCCAAGAAAGCCAACCTGCCATTTTTTACATCTTCTCGTGTGAACTTGATATATTTATCCACAGAGTTGATGTGATCAGTGAAATGTTGGACTTCCTGAGATTTAATTTTAACCCAGGTGTCGTCAACATACCTGAACCAATGACTTGGTGGTCTCCCTGAAAAGGACGTCAATGCTCTCTTTTCTACCTCCTCCATGTACAGGTTGGCAACAATAGGAGAAACTGGAGACCCCATAGCACACCCATGTTTCTGCCTATAATATTGCTCCCCATATGTGAAGTAGGTTGACTGCAGGCACAGTTTCAAGAGTTGACACAGTTGCTCTGTGGAAAGCGTGGTCCTGCTGTTCAGAGTGGTGTCTGATTTTAACCTTAAACAGACCACCTCTACTGCCTCATCAACAGGAATGCATGTAAAGAGTGATGTAACATCAAAAGAGACCATTGTTTCATCAGTCTCCGTGATGACATCCCTCACCTTATCCACAAAGTCCATGGTGTCCTGTATGTGGTGTTCTGAGCTGCCAACTAAAGGGATGAGTACAGACAAAGGTGGGCATGTGAACGCTAGAGAGCGTTAAAGCGCTAATCCGCTTACAGTGGACCTAAACTTTTTGTCAGCGTTTTTGTGGTTTGACTAACTTTTATAATTCATAAGCGGATTTGTGCTATTTTTATTTAAAATGCAGTACCGCTAATAACTAATTATCTATCAGTAAAAACCAATATTTACATGCTCTTATATGCAGTGGCTCCGTAACTGCTTGTTTTACCTTTTTCCCCCTTGGTGAGGGAGCAGTCCCTCACCGTAAAGAGCAGAGAGGAGGGAGGGTTGGAGGGGGAGCAGAGCGGAGAACAGACTCGGATCTACCATGTAGGCAAATGATGCCGCTTGGGGATCCCAATCAGCATGGGCTCCGCCCCGCCCCGGCCAGTCACCTACATCACTAACATTGATCCTGCTTGTTAATGTACATTTAACATAAAAATAATCAAAGGTGGGCGGATGAACGCTAGGGAGCGCTAAAGCGCTATTCCGCTTACAGTGGACCTAAACTTTTTGTCAGCGTTTTTTGTGAATTGACTAACTTTTATAATTCATAAGCGGATTTGTGCTATTTTTATTTAAAATGCAGTACCGCTAATAACTAATTATCTATCAGTAAAAACCAATAAACTTATTTACAAGCTCTTATGCTGCTTGTTTTACCTTTTTCCCCACCGTAAGAGCAGAGAGGAGGGAGGGTTGGAGGGGGGAGGGGGGGCAGAGCGGAGAACAGACTCGGATCTACCATGTAGGTAAATGATGCCGTTGCCTGGGGATCCCATCAGCATGGGGCCCCGGCCCCGCCGCGCCCCGGCCAGTCACCTACATTCCTAACATTGATCCTGCTTGTTAATCTACATTTAACATAAAAATAATTATAGTTACGATGAAAACGATCATTAAATAAGCAATTAAAAAAACGGTCGATTTCTTTATCCCCCTACTAAAAATGGACTATTCCATCTTGACAGCTTCCGGGTCATAGTTGAACTCAGGGGCTAATTCTGTGGCTACTGGCTAGCTGGCTGCGCTCGGTGTCTTCATAAATCCGTAAAGAACCCCGCTGTTTCAAGCCAAATTAACGTGGCCGGATGATTTTATTGTGTGTTTTGTGATGACCATTCGACGGTGAGTCGTTATTTTCATGTATTTTAGTTACTTTTCATTAAATCTGTTGACTACCTATAGACGCTAACTCTGTGTCTGCCGGCTGGTTGTGCTGGGTTACTAATGGATAAATCCGTAGAGAACCCCGCTGTTTCAAGCCAAATTAACGTGGCCGGAGTATTTTATTGTGTGTTTTGTGTCGACCATTCGACGGCGAGTCGTTAGTTTCATGTATTTTAGTTACTTTTCATTAAATCTGTTGACTACCTATAGACGCTAACTCTGTGTCTGCCGGCTGGTTGTGCTGGGTTACTAATGGATAAATCCGTAGAGAACCCCGCTGTTTCAAGCCAAATTAACGTGGCCGGAGTATTTTATTGTGTGTTTTGTGTCGACCATTCGACGGTGAGTCGTTAGTTTCATGTATTTTAGTTACTTTTCATTAAATCTGTTGACTACCTATAGACGCTAACTGTGTCTGCCTGTTACACCGGTAGTGCTGGGTTACTAATGGATAAATCCGTAGAGAACCCCGCTGTTTCAAGCCAAATTAACGTGGCCGGAGGATTTTATTGTGTGTTTTGTGTCGACCATTCGACGGTGAGTCGTTAGTTTCATGTATTTGGGTTACTTTTATGTATAAATGCGGTGGCGACACACCCGTGTATTTGAGATTTAAACGTGGTTTTAGGGATTAAAAGATCATTCTATTTTTTGTTAATTTCGTGGCCGAATAGAATATATGTACGTAAAGTATTAAATAAATCCTTTGATTTTTGTAATTTCATCCTTTTAGGATCATTTTTGTTACTTTTCAGTTGGCAGTGTAGTGCAAATATTGATAACGCTGCCGGCTATATATAAATATATATATATATATATATATATATATATATATATATATATATATATATATATATATATATATATATATATATATATATATATATATATATATATATATATATATATATATATATATATATATATATATATATATATATATATATATATATATATATAATATAGAAATATATAAATAGCGGATTAGATTAGCTTCCCCTAATTTTCATAAGACATTTGTGCTTTTGAAATTGTGGACCTAAAAAAATTAATAAGCGTTTTAGAAATTGTGGAACTAATTTTTTAATTAGCGGTGCCCAGCTTTGAAAATAATTATAGCTACGATGAAAACGAATCATTAAAAAACGCAATACAAAAACCGGTCGATTTCTGTATCCCCCCTACTAAAAATGGACTATTCCATCTTGACATTTTCCGGGTCAGAGGTGAACTCGGATGCTAACGAATATGGCTAGCTGGTTGCGCTGGGTCTTTTCATAAATCCGCAGAGAACCCCGCTGTTTCAAGCCAAATTAACCCGGCCGGAGGATTCTATTGTGTGTTCTGTGTCCACCACGCGACGGTGAGTCGTTAGTTTTATGTATTTGGGTTGCTTTTTATGTATAAATGCGGTGGCGAGACGCCCGTGTATTTGAGATTTAAAAGTGGTGTTAGGGATTAAAGATCATTCTCTTTTTTGTTAATTTCGTGGCCGAATAGAATATATGTACGTAAAGTATTAAATAAATCCTTTGATTTTTGTAATTTCATCCTCTTAGGATCATTTTAGTTACTTTTCATTAAATCTGTTGACTGCCTATAGAATTTTGGAATTGGTTTAATTTATTTTTCGGTTGCGCAACAAAAATAAATTACTATTTGTTTTTTGAAACAATATTGAATATAAATAGCGGTTTAAATTAGCTTCCCCTAATTTTCATAAGACATTTGTGCTTTTGAAATTGTGGACCTAAAAAAATTAATAAGAGTTTTAGAAGTTGTGGAACTAATTGTTTTATTAGCGTTGCCCACCACTGAGTACAGATGCCAGATATTTGGAAACATTGTAAGTGACCGAGTTAATGCTAACAATTGGTCTTAAAGGTTGTTTGTGGATTTTGGGTACAGCATGCAGACTTGGCGTGGCCTCCCCTGGGTACAGTGTGTGGACTGTCAATAGCCTTGTCCTGCTTCAAAATTTTCAGGCAATCTATCAACTTCTTCTTGTAACCACTTCCTGGATCTCTTTTCAGCGGTTCATGAGTGGTTAAGTCACTAAGGAGTGGCATAACTTTCTCATGATAGTCTTTCTTTTTCAAAATCACTGTGCACCTTTGTCTGCTGGGAGAATTATGATGTATTTGGTGCGGGGCGGCCGTGGTATAGTGGTAATGGCAGTCGTCCCCTGATCGGAAGGTTGGAGGTTTGAATCCCGCGTCCGCCCACCATGTGTCGTTGTGTCCCTGGGCAAGACACTTAACCCGGAGTTGCTCCCGGTAGGTCTGGATGGCGCCTTGCAAGGCAGGCTACCACTACCGGTGTATGAATGTGTGAATGAATGGGTGGATGGCTGGTATTGTAAAGCGCTTTGGGGCTCCTCACAGGGGGCTGGAAAGCGCTATATAAATAAGCTCCATTTACCATTTACCATTTATTTGTCCTTGCTAAGAGTGGTGAGTGCATCTTTCTCTTCTCTACTGATGTTGGAAGGTGGTGGTTTAGCATTACTGAGACAGGCTGAAACTTTGACTCTGAGTTGTTCTGCTTCAAACTCTTTAATTTTGTTGTTACGGATGGCTGACTCAGTGGCTGTGATCATCTCTACCAGAGGAATTCTACTTGGTGCCACTGCAAAGTTTAGTCCCCTGGCAAGAATCTCTGTCTCCGGCTGGGTGAGCTGTCTGTCAGATAAATTCTTCACCCACTTTTCTGTCTCCCTGGCATGTAACTGTGTATCGGAGTGTTGTCTTACACTGAATGTGTTGTTATTGGAATTGTGATGGTGTTGACGAGTTATCAGTAAGTTAAATTTGTTTTGTTGTCGAGTCTTGGACTTGACATGCTGTGCTAAGCGTGCCTGATCTGTACAGTCCATCACTTGCTGAAGTGTGGTCTGATCTAGGAACGTTGTTAGTTTTTGTTTAATGTGCTCTTCTTTGGCCTTCAAGGTCTCAATAGTAAAATTGGTCTGTCTCACCCGTTCATTCAGCAGCTGCGTCTGTGCCTTCTGAAGGATCTTGCTTGCCCGGTGCCCGTTGACCGACGATTTCAGTTCCAGGCTCTTGGGAATGATGCCACTTTGTCTGCATCTAAGGTTGAATCGCAAGTGGTTCCTGTAGTCCGCCCTCTTCCTAGCTGTTTTCTCAAACTCTCTAACAAGTTTGAGGCAATCCTGGCCAAAGTGGTTCAAAATACCCTGATGCATGCTCAATAATCCAGGTAGAAAAATCTAAAAAAGCTAAGTCTGGTCCTCTGGACATTCAAAAAAAAAAACAAAACAAAAAAAAATTGTAGAAACGTTTCGTCTTTCGTCCGAAAGACTTCCTCAGTCTGAGGTGCTGTGTTCAGCTCAGTCTTATAAATAGCACCCTCTCACAGTGTTACACAACCAGTTGGCTGATGACAGCCGAAACCAGCTGCTCACATGATCAAGGAGGACCATCAGCCTAACGATGGATCGTTAGCACCCTGATGGTTGTTTGCTATTCACAGAGGGCTGAGTGATACTAGCAATAACAGCATTGTAAGAGGGGGACAGTTGAACCCGGAGGCCTCCACCCCTGTTTAATGATGGGCGGTTTCTTTTCACAAAGATGGCCTCCTTTACTCCTCTCTCAAACCATTGTTCCTCTCTATCAAGGATGTGAACATCTTCATCCCTGAAAGAGTGACCGCTGGCCTGGAGATGAGTGTAGACCGCAGAGTCCTGACCTGATGATGTTGATCTTCTGTGCTGGGCCATCCTTTTGGCCAGTGGCTGTTTAGTTTCCCCGATATAAGACTGATCACAGCCCTCCTGACACTGAACAGCATACACAATATTACTCTGTTTTTGCCGGGGGACTGGATCTTTGGGATGAACCAGTCTTTGCCGTAATGTATTTTGGGGTTTAAAAGCCACTGGGACGTTGTGTTTAGAAAATAAACGTCTCAATGTCTCTGAAACTCCTGCAACATATGGAATGGCCACTGGTCTGGGTCTGGGTTCCTTCTTGAACCCTTATCTTATTGAGCATGCATCAGGATAAACCAGTTGACACTTTTACTGTAAAATACATTGCATACTGGTGTTTTTATTTTATTTTTAATTTTGTTACTTTTAATACCACTATGAAATTTGCATATAGGATCATGTGACCAGGGCTGTCAGAGTTGCAATGAGTTTGTTAGGTGGGTGAATGATCTGATCATATGACTGTTGATTGCAGTAATCCACATTATTAGCAGAAGAGGGCCCCATACCAAACTTCGCTTAGGGCCCCATGGAGGCTTGGTTTGGCACTGCTGCCTATTCATAATAGAAAGTTTTATCTCTGGGTTATTGTTCTGATAAAGCCCATTTGTTAACCCTCAGTCGTTCTAATTTTTTTTGCTCAATCTCACAAACCTCACAATAATTCGAACACTTACTCAAACTCATCACTCGTCTCTAAACCTCGTCTTTCCTCGACCTTCCTGTTTTGACCCGACCTCCCTTGTTTAACTGTCTTCTTGCCCTTTTACATATTTTTTTCTTGTGTAGAGGCTGAGTGGAGTCTATTATAACATGTGATTGCAGGGGAAATAATCTGTTATTCTGTCAGAGTCGTGAAAAACTAACTTAGATTTTTTTTTCTTTAGATGCGATTTCTCTGTCAACACTTTTCACCAGGATGCTGTCAATTTTTTTATCTGCTGTTTGCTGCCTCCGCAGAATCAGCCATCTTAAAAAGCTCCTGGCCTTCACTTTGTTCACGGTCCCATCATAACTTAAACTGTTTGTTCACGGTCTCCAGAAGCTCCAGTGCCTTTGTTGAGCCTTTTGTGGCCATGTTGAATACAGCTCCAAACAGAAACCAACAAAAAAAAAAACAGACTCAAATGAGAGAATTTTCTTGTTCCATTAACGTAAATTATTTAATGTTTGCGCTTTTTAAATAAATTGTCCCATTCAGTAAAAATATCAGTTCCAAATCTTGTGAAATGTTTGCATTGTTTCCGAAGCGCCTGCCAATTTTTTTTTTTTCGTAGAAAACCTCCAAAGTGAAGAAAATGTGGTGAAGTTCTGAAGTTATTTCAGGTCCCAGAGCAGCTTTCTGGTGTCGACCTCCACCAACTACCTCTGCCAACACTTGTTCTTTCTTTTTTTTTTTCTTCTTTTTTTTACATAACCAAAGTAATTAGAGCATTAATGCTCACAACATCCTGCTTCAGCTTTAATGCTCTCCATCACAAGTTCAGGTCAGATGTCTCAAATGTAGAGCAAGGAGTTGGAAATGTATTGTGAACATTTTCTAAAAGCGTTGACATCAAATATGCTAAATTGGGTTTTAATAAACACTCATTTGTACGAATATTTTCATTAGGGATGGGGCAGATCCGATCCAGTATCGGTATCGGTATCTGATACCAGCATAATTTAAGTATCGGATATCGGATCCAACCTGCCGATATTTCCGATCCAGCTTCAAAGAGCACTTATGTTCAATCATATTCTGTGACTGCCGTCTTAACATTATGTGAGTTAAAACCAATGAAGACACTCACAACAGGAAACTCACAAACTTTAACAGTATAGTCTTTATAGTATAGAAAACATTCCAAAATACACATAACTTTATAGTCTCAGTACAAATATTTCATTATACAGATTCACATACCTGAACAGTATCGGATCGGAAAAGTATCGGTATCGGTCGATACCCAGCTCTTAAGTATCGGTATCGGATCGGAAGTGAGAAATGTGGATCGGTGCATCCCTAATTTTCATTGTTGTTGTTTTTTATTACAAAAGTTACCGCATGGTTGTACAACACATCATAATCACTAAAGCTCAATGAAATCCACTTTGTATTTTACAAACCTTAATAATCCACAATAGTTTCATTGAAACCTGACCCAGTTCAGGCCTGCTTTGTAAACTACTTTAATCGGATCTAAAAACCAGCAGCAGAGCCAGATTGTGGAATGCTCTGTCTGAGTCCTTTAAGAATTTCAGCAGATGACAAGTTGTACGAGGTAATAATAATAATAATAATGAATTCAATTTATACCGCACTTTTCATTAATAAAAATCTTGGAATCATCTGATTCCACGGAGCTTGAACGTGAAATATACAACCTAAAATTACTTTTACCACTGTAGCACACACTGCAGATTCACAAAGGTATGTAGTCGCCTGCAGCGATACATGTACTGTACTGTGCTCCTAAAATTTGGTCAGCAAAGGTTACAGAAATAAAATGGAGCAGTGCTTTGGATAAATTTGCATGAATTTTTGTATCACATGATTAATGTACAAGCACTGCTTTATTTGAATGGATTTGTTATTGTCCCGCAGACAAAAGGAGGAATTGGAAATTCTCCTTCAGTCCGTCTGTTTGTGCATGTTGATAATTTAAAAAAAGTGGGGTACTGACTTCCTTTTTTGGTGTGTGGCCACATATAGATGCAAGAAAAGTTCAATTCAACCTTTATTTAAACATGTAAGTCACACTGAGTCTCGAAGACTCATTTACAAGTGAGACCTGTTTGGACAGACAATGACAAGTGGAGAAAAATGACACAAAGGGTTTGGAGACAACAACAAAAATGCTAACACAATTTTAATCTTTGGTTGAAGGTCAACAGTGTGATAATGAAAAAAATAAAAGCTTGCACACTAGTACATAATGATGCTGACATTATGCAGGGGTGGCGCAAGGACAGTGAGCAGTCCAGAGACAACCCACAGAGGCATTGTGGAGTTCAGATAAAATCACTCCGTTCAAATGCTTCCCTCTGGAGAGATCCATGCACACTTGGGGGGAGTTGAGGACGGCCAAGGACGAATCCGGAGAGTCCTGAAATTAAGACAGAATGTTTATTCAGCTGGGCTCCTCTGAAAAGCCCATGGGAATTCCTCGGTAGGAGGGGAGGAAGGGGCAGAGCTTCAGGTTTACAAAACGTCCAGACGGGTTGAGATCAGATGTCCTGTCAAGGCCAGTCAGGGATCCAAATTCAGATAAACACAATTGATTTGGGGACAGGCAGAACTTTAATGACATCTACCTTGAGTCTGTGTCGGTCCACTCGGTTCCGAAACGTCCAAATTAAATGACCACACCAATGGACCGTGCCTGAGAATAATCATTGAGATGTGATCCATTCTGCCAAGAGTCTGGGTGCTCGAGGCACGAATCAAGCCATCATAAGGCAAGCAACCTGATCGGGTCCAAATTTGCTGCCGACGACTTCCTTGATTAAACCAGGAACCAGTCGAATCCACCCACTTCGGATGTCATCAACCATTAAATGGCCCTTATCATTTATTATCATCCCCATTCGTAGCGGTCAGATTGCCCCTCCTGTACCTCGTAGGAGGTTTAAAGGTACGTTGTCACCGTTACAAGCGATGACAGCAGGCTCCGTCTTTAGCTACGTGGTTAGGTTTAGAGTAAAGGGTCTTGGTTAGGTTTAGGGTCTTGGGTTAGGTTTAGGCACAAGGGTAAGAGGGTTAGGTTTAGGGTTGGTCCTCTGGGACAGGTTTAAGGTTAGGTTTAGGAAAACGGTTACATAAGCTGAAAAAAAAAACCAGAACACTTCCGGGTTCACGGAAACATGCTGCCTACTCACATGGATAATAACACAGATAACGTTTTTTCAAACATGCAAGGAGGTGGATTGGACAGTTTCTCCGATACATATGGGGATGATAACAGTTGATAACGCCCATCGTATGGACTGACAACATCCGAACCCGCTGTTGAATCCAAAAAGCAGGAACCAGTTATCATAAATCCAATCATATACCGTATGTGTCCTTAAAATCCACAGACGACAGCAGAGATAGACATGTCCTCAAGTCTCCCAAGTCGATGACAGCTGCGTGCATGCCTAAAGTTTGTCTTCTCTTCAAAGAAATGTTATCAATTGCGAGGGACCAATTGACCAAATCCATAAATTATGATTTGGAAGATTTGTGGAAGAGATGCTCTAAAGCAGTTTCACAGGCAGGACAGAGCAAAAGCAAGGCGGAGAAGGAGAGGAGGAGACGTCCGCCCTTGACAAGAGCAAGTGTTGAAGTTCCTTTTAGATCCAAGTGTTTTCGGATGAAAGACAAAACATTTCAACAATAAGAAACTGTCCAGAGGAGCTGACTTAACCTTGTTCAATTTTATTTGTGGATTATTGAACATGAATTAGGATATTACAACAAAAAAAGTCACAAAATAATTATTAGGTTTTAGTCCGTTGCTGATTACCCTTTGGAGCTAACCAAATTCAATATGGCTGCCACATCTAACGGAGCATAAAGTTATTTTTGAGGTCTGAACACATTGACCACAGGTCCGTTCTTTTCAGCATTAGATGATTTTTGTTTCAAGCTCTGTGAAGGAATGCCTTCAATTTTAAGATGTTTTGCATCAAAACCTAAACATTATTTGAGCCAAATGTTTTCTGGTTCATCTGGTTATATTTTACCGTAACATGCCTCTATTTGAACAGGATTTTGTCACGGTTCTTTATGTGTTTATTTGGAGGGCATCTGCAGAGTCTCACAGAACTCAAACATGCACATCTTCCTGCAGGTAGTGCACCATCACAACCGTGAAAATGTGGGAACAAGCGCCACTGTTTATTTACAGCTAGTTATTTTCTGTCCCGGCTATAAGGAGAAAACAAAAGAAAGAAAAAACTGTATTTATGTCAGAGTGCTTCCTGGATTTTATTTGTTTAAAAGGCTCTCTGGAACAGACTGATTGCCAAAAAACTTTGCTGTGATCCCTTTTTAAAATAGCCTTTGGCAAATATTTGCAACACACTGAAGTGAAATGATGAACGTGATGTTCGTACAAGACACGCATTAGAGACATGAGCCTCGGCAGCTATTTCTAGTTTTAGACTTTTAAAGAACAACTTTAAGAGTTGGGACTCTTAAAAATTAAACTAATTGCAGTCTTGAGTCGTTAGTTTCTGCAAACTAAAAGAACAAGATCAAACTATTTGTGTTGGTTATACCGGTAGTTTTTTTCTGAGTCCGTTTCAGATTCCAGTGTGACTCAGATTTTATTTCATTTTTCTGTTTAGGTGAAGATATAGAACGAATGTTGGAATTGATAAAGACAGAATTTGTCAAAATACAAACTTGGTTTAAAATCAATAAATTATCATTAAATCTAGAAAAAACTAATTATATGATATTCAGTAATAAAAAGAAAACTGTTGATGTTCCACTCAAAATTGAGGGTGTTGAGATTTGTAGAGTGAGTGAGGTGAAGTTTTTGGGTGTTATTATTGATGACAAACTGACATGGAAACAACACATAAATTCTGTAAGAATAAAAATAGCTAAATCTATTGCAGTACTGTACAAAGTCAGAGACTTATTGAATGATAAAGCTCTGTATTTGTTGTATAACACAATCATTGTTCCACACTTAATCTATTGTATTGATGTTTGGGGGAAAGCGTGTAAAACAATCACAAAGCCTATTTTTGTATTACAGAAAAGAGCTGTAAGAATTATCACTAGAAAACATTACTGTCATCCATCAAGCACATTATTTTATCAACTGAAGTTATTGAAGTTCCATGATTTGGTAGATTATAATATTTTATCAGTTATGTATAGGGCTCAGAATAACGCATTACCTTTAAATATCCAAATACATTTTGTTAAAAGACAAAGTTGTTATAATCTCAAGGGGACAGAGATATTTGTAAAACCAAAATTCAGAACTAGTTTGAAGGGACGGTCTACCTCAATCCAGGGAATTGGATTGTGGAATGGTTTGGAGAATGATGTTAAAAATGCCAAGTCATTAAGAAAATGATCAAAACTAAATTAAAAAAAATAAAAATATGAATCATAATGTGTACAGTATTGTATTAGTTAGAAAATTAGAAAGAGTTATTCATTTTGTACTGTTACTGGAAGATTATTATTGTTTGAACTGATTGTTTGGAAAAAGGGGCCGATATAATAAGATTTTTTCTTCTTTCTGCTACCTTTCATTTTTTTTATGTATATTTTGTATGTTATCATTTATGGGATTGTTTTGTATTGTGTTTTTTGTAAAAAAAAAAAAAAAAAAGAAAAGAAAAAAAAAGAACAAATTTAATAAAAAAATGTAAACATTTTTTAAAAATTCTGCAAGGGTAAAAGTAAAAGATCATCGTTTTGAATGAGGGATTCACTGGCTCAATTTACCAAATTGGATGAAATACAAGATAGGATTAAATTATTCCCGGAAAAATAAACCGGCGCATATGACTCATGTCTTTGACCTACATCTACGAAAGCGCCGCCTGTGCAGCTTCATCCAACAGATTCTGGAGCTCTTCACTGTTGGGTCACTGTTTACTTTTTGATGTTCATTTCCCAGCATCGCCTGAGCAGAAACAAATGTGCACACAGCAACACAACCCATGAAACCAAACTGTGGCTGATTGGAGACAACAACTGATTTCACATTCCAGGTGAGCTCAGACTGCGACAAAATTGCAAATGAAATGAGAATAAATTGGGAACACATTGAGACATTTTCTGATCAAATTGCAACAATTTGCCCAACTTTTGTGCAGCATGCACATTTTAATACAAATTTTGAAGTGTAATTAGCAATTGTGTGATTTCAAACAAAGTCCTTTTTTTCTCCCGTTTGTGAGTCTCTTGCCACCAACAGTCGCAGCCTGATGAGAACCAGCTTCCGGGTTCTGCTCTTGGTGAGAAACTGATCCAGAACTACCTTGAGGCCCTGTTTACACGACAACA
>JBBPBX010001916.1:34987-47001 GCA_038048925.1 Garcialebias charrua | reverse complement strand
TGAAGGTTTATTTGGAATCATTGAGAATTAATCATTTATTCTCGGCAGGACCATCATTTTTACTGAGGCAACTCTTCCCATAAGTGATATGGGTAGAGATCTCCATCTAGTAAGATTGTTTTCAATTTTCTTTAATAGTGGGATATGATTCAATTTTAATGAGTCTTCCAATTTAAGAGAGATATTAATACCCAAGTATGTAATATTATATTACCTGATTGTAATCTTTCATTGAGAGAAGTATTAAACACGCAATTTATTGGAAGAGCTGTAGATTTTGTCCAATTTATAGAATAATCAGAAACTTTTGAAAACGAGTTTATTAATTCGATAACATTAGATATTGATTTTCCTGAGTTCTGAAGAAAAAGTAAAACATTGTCAGCATAAAGACTAATTTTATGTTCTATATTTTTACAGTGTATGCCTTTAATATTTGTATCTTGCCTTATTGCTGCTGCTAAAGGTTCAATAAAAATAGCAAATAATGCTGGTGAAAGTGGGCAACCCTGCCTGGTGCCCCTCTGTAAACATAAGCTTGAGGGTATTTGATTATTTGTCCTGATACACGCTGTAGGTGAGCTATATAATATTTTTAACCAATTAATGAAGTAGTTCCCAAATCCAAATTTAATCAAGGTATCAAATAAGAAATTCCAATTTGCTCTATTGAATGCTTTTTCTGCATCTAAAGACAAAATAGCTCTTTCAATATCTTTAAAATATGAATACTCTATTAAATTATATAATCTGCGTTTGTGGTTGAGTGTCTACCTTTTATGAATCCAGTTTGGTCTGGATGTATAATAACAGGAGTTATCTTCTCTAATCTTTTCTATAGGACTTTACAAATTATTTTAACATTGACATTCATAAGAGAGATGGGACGATAACTGGTAGGTAATACTGGGTCTTTGCCTGGTTTTAAAAGGAGACTAATGTTGGCTGAAGTCATATGTGTTGGAAGCCTGCCATTTCCTTCTGACTCAAGTAGCACTTTGTGAAATATTGGTTCCAGTATGTACCAGAATTTTTTATAGAATTCTGCTAGATATCCATTAGGACCTGTAGATTTCTTATTAGGCATATTTTTAATTGCTTCATGTAGCTCATGTAATGTTTTGGGGCAGCACGGTGGCACAACTGGTAGAGCTGCTGCCTCTCAGCGAGCAGGTCCCCGGTTCAAATCCCGGTCCGGGGCCTTTCTGGGTGGAGTTTGCATGTTCTCTCCGTGCATTCGTGGGTTTTCTCCGGGTGCTCCGGTTTCCTCCCACAGTCCAAAAACATGCATGGCTGATTGGTAACTCTAAATTGACCCTGGGTGTGAGTGAAACAGGTCCCTCTTGTAAATGAGTCCCCGTGGCTCAACGAGGCTATCCTGTATAAATAAAGGTTGAATGAATGAATAATGTTAATGGTGAGTCTAGTTTTGATGATTGACTACTATGTCAAGACTGTGTTTTTGAGTTTCACTAATAAACCGAACACTGGAAAAGTTTTAACAATTTTATTGAGAAACAGGAAGCTGGAATGAGTCTTGATCGTCACCGGTAACTTGAGTTCTGCACAAGAGATTATAATATTAGTGACAGGACATGAACAGGTAGATGTTTTTATCTTTAATAAAAACACTATCCTTTTTAGGCTGTTTTTGATTGGAAGGGAATTCCTTGATGACGTGAGCCGGTGGTGACGTAGTCCAGTTTTACTTCCTTGTTTACGTTGGTGCTTCGTGCAGACTTTCACACGAAGGGGGATTTCCTTGGTTCGAAGCGAGGTCATACACAGGTTGGCAGAGAGGCAAATAATGTTGAAAGAGGCAGGCTTATCTCATGGTCGTGAAAGGCAGTCTTGGGTTAGTTTCCGTGAGGCAGATGGCTGAACAGATCCGACAAGGGGAGAGGCAGGAGGGCGAAGTCCAGTAGCGTGTGCAGGAGTCAAAACCAGGGAAGCAGAGTCCGAAACAGTACCAATAGGGGCTGAGGCGAGAGACGTGAGACCAAAAAACCAAAACAGAGTCGTAGCAAGCAAGACAGGACAAGACATGGGCGCTGGATAACTACTAGGCAAAACCGTTCATAAATCTGGCAAGGAATGACTGTGGACGTGGAGCTTAAATACAGGAAGAAACAGGTGAGTGCAATGATCGTTAATAAGGCATTGGGCATGAGGGCGGAGGGAACAATGATGTGATTGCTGTGAACATGATAAACTAAGAATGTAACAATAACTTATGGCAGACAGAACGTGGATCATGACAGTACCCCCCTCTCAAGGTCCGGCACCTGACGGACCACCAGGTTGATCAGGGTGATCCCGGTGGACCGGGTGACGAGCGGCTTGTCCAAGACGTGGCGAGCAGGCACCCACGAACGTTCCTCAGGACCATAACCCTCCCAGTCAATGAGGTACTGGACGCCCCGACCCCAGCGTCGAGAACGCAAGATGCGGTTGATGGTGTAGGCAGGGGAGCCATCAATGAGTCGGGCGGGAGGAGGAGCCCTGGAGGCGGGCATGAACCTAGAAAACTGGACGGGCTTGACTCGGGACACATGGAACGTGGGATGGATCTTCATGGTGCTAGGGAGCCTGAGCTTGACCGCCACTGGGTTCACCACCTTGGAAATGGGGAAAGGACCAATGAAGCGGGGAGCCAATTTCCGACAGTCAACACGAAGAGGCAAGTCTTTGTGGATAGCCACACTTTCTGTCCTTCTTGATAAGCAGGTTCTCGGGTCCTGCTATGGTTGGCTGACCTCAGGTAGACTGCAGAAGTCTTGAGGAGCTGTTTGCGGGCCTTGGTCCAGACTCGGCGACATCGTTGAGCTGCTTGGAACGCAGAGGGAACTATGGCCGCCTGATCCTGGGCGGCAAACACCGGTGGCTGAAAACCATGGAGGACATAAAATGGAGACATACCAGTGGCGCTCGAAGGAAGGGAGTTCATAGCATGCTCGACTGTAGGAAGATGTTCTGCCCATTTGGTACCATCATCACCACAGAGAAGGCGTAGGCGGGTCTCCATCTCCTGATTGGCACGCTCAGATTGTCCATCAGTCAGAGCTTAAATACAGGAAGAAACAGGTGAGTGCAATGATCGTTAATGAGGCATTGGGCATGAGGGCGGAGGGAACAATAATGTGATTGCTGTGAACATGATAAACTAAGAATGTAACAATAACTTATGGCAGACAGAACGTGGATCATGACAGTCTATCTAGTTTTGGAAGTGTTACTCTCTCCAAGAATTCATTAATATCCTCATTAGATGGATTTATTTGTGGAGTGTATAGAGTTTTATAGAAAACTTTAAAGACACAATTTACTTTTCCCTCGTCATAAGTTATGTTTCCATCTTTATATTTAATACCATATATATACACGTTTTTTCTTTGTTTAATTTCAGTTGGTTAGCTAAAAAGTTCACTGATTTATTACCGTGCTCAAAATTGTCTAATCTAAGTTTTTGTATCAAGAATTTGTTTTTCTTGTCAATAAATTAATTTAGTTCTAATTTTAACTTGCGTAGTTTTTGCTGTGTTTCCTCTCCTTGTAAACCTTGTTTGCCTTGTGCTCTTTTTGTGGATATTTGTTGTGTTTTTTAGTCTTACTTTCTGTCTTTCCTTTCTCTCTATCAAAAAAAAAGAGTAAAGGGTCTGGAGGGGTAGGTTTAGGGTCTTGGTTAGGTTTTGGCACAAGGGTAAGGGGGTTAAGTTTAGGGTTGGTCCTTTGGGTCAGGTGTAAGGTTAGGTTTAGGAAAAGGGTTACATAAGCTAAAAAAAGACACTTCCTGGTTTATCCCGTGCGACGCTGCCATATATTATCAACAATAATAACGATAATAACATACCTTTAAACCAACTGGGAGGTAGGTGGTACAGTCTCACCGCTAAACATGGGTATGATAACAACAAATAACGGCCAATTAATGGGCTGATAACATCCATCGCCGCTCGACTGAGCCGAGCCCTGGATGATGATGAAGTCTGGGATGAAGAATATCCTGTACAACCTGAATCAAGAGCTGGGGTTTGAGGGACGACAAGGATCACGCAGCACAGAGCTGCATTGTTTTCTTCTTTCTACTGGTTGTGTTGTTTGCATAATGCTCCTGTTGTTTAAAGTACAAACCCAGATTCTGATCCTCTTAATATCAGCCAGAACTCTGCATCATGAGACTGGTTTTTCCAAGGATCCTGCAGATGCCAGAAGGGCAATTTGTAAAAGCTCAGGATCCTGCACGCATAAAATCCAAATACACAACATGCACACATGTTATAAAACACTGGAAAATTTTTGATGAAACTTGGAAAATAATCAGATGTACATCTACAACCACAGTCGAGATGGCTGGCACAGCCAACTGGCTTCAAAAACACAGTGTTGATTTTAATTGATGCAATAGCTGAGAGTCATTCACATCTCATACAGTGCTCCGAATGTGTCATCTTGTGATATGGCATGAAAATGTGCATATTTTTTTCACGGTTTGACCAAAAACAGCTAAAATGCTGTCACTTTTTGAATAGACTATCAGTCTTAAAACTCCGGCCTGAAAGGTGATGGCTATATGAGTTCTTCAAGGAATCTTAATCTTTTAATGTTTTTTAGGCTTCTGTGAGAAAGAAAAGAGGATAGAAATGAAGTGTTATTTTGGTGTAGTGAGAGACGTGCACAAAAACAAGTGAACAGTATCTTTTCATGAGCATTTCCATCTACGAATCATATCTTAGCACTGAGCAAGACTTATTTCCCACAGAGTTAAGTTTAATCTACTGTCTCTCAAAGTTTTTCTTAGACACATCTATCATCCCAGATTTAAGCATGTTGAATTTAAAGCAGCTCAAAAGGCAGTTATGATGAAACATTAATATTAACCCTGGTAAAATAAGGAACAATAAAATGGCTGACAGGGTTCGTGTTAACGTTCAAAAGCCAAAAACCAACAACAAGCTGAGGTTCGAATGAAGATGTCATAAGACATGAACCAAAACTGGAAGTCATGCTTGGATTCCTCAACACCGTTCTCCTGCTGACAATCAGCCGTTCTTCCCAGGCGAGCCCCTCTTCCCTTCTCTCAGTCAGAGCGACGCGCTCTCAGCTAAATGTCAGCTTGGATCCGCTGAAGTGAGCAGAGCAGCTGATTGTTCACTTATAGGAGCAGTCGCATGCAAATGTGTTCCCGTTCGGGGTTCCTGACCGACACAGAACCATCAGTTAACCTCTGGTCTGTGTCAGGGCCCCCAGTTATTACAACACACTGTTACATTCTGCGGTTAAACAGAATCAGAATCAGAATAAGCTTTATTATCATTGCACCAAAACACAGTGAGATTATGTTCGTACAGACGTCCAAAAGTTGGGCAGAGTGCACGTTGCTGCTGCTCATGAGAGCGCGGCCCCTTATCCTTCTTCAGAAGAGTTTTTAGATAGAAAAGGGGAAAAGGCCATGAGGAGAGGATAGCGGTATTACAACAAAGATCTCTTCACACCTTGTCCTTATCAGGACATGATTTAAGACATCAAAAAACTCTACCAGCAAGCACATTTATAAACATGATTATATATGCATTTAACATCAAGACAGTGAGATTTGTCCATGAAGCACTTCCAGATAGTCCATAGTCCTGATAAGATGTTGGTGTCAGCCCGCACAGCTCTGATAAGCATTCACAGAAGTTCTCTGGGTGGGGGTTGCGATAGACAGAGCTTTTCCTTAGTTTACACATATCCCAGGAGAAATATGATAAGTCGGCCTGCTTTGAGGCCAAATGGGGGAGTCAGATTCAAATAAGCCACAATTGTTGATTTATTCAGGCACAGTTTTTTTTATTGTCAGCCTCGAGTCCTGCTGGTACTTTTAATCCAAAATAGCCAGATTTGTGGGCATTCCACTGGTCCGTGCTTATGAGCCCCCCTCCAAGGTCGTCCCCAACATGCTGGCGAGTCCCAGAAGCCGCAGGTGGCCTGCGATTCTCATAAATCACTTCCACCTTATGGTTTAGCTCGTAAATCAGCTGATTTTGAGTACTCGAAGCACGACCCAAACCTTCACACAACTTTGTTTGCCATGTCCGAAACTGCTGCCGTTGTTTTCTTGAATAGCCGATAACAGGAATCCCTCAATGCCAAAAAGCAGAATCCCTGCTATCATGAGTTCAATTATACAAACATTTTCAGCATCCCCCTGAGACATTACGGAAAAGCACATCAGCTGCCAAACTCTTCACGAATCCATGACGTGTCCTGCCACGTGCGTCTCAGCGGGGCATAAGGGTTCTCCAGGACCCTGTGGCTTGGTTGAAAAGATGTTATCGATTGCGTTGAAAGTCCAGCTCACCAGATCCATGACAGTAGTTTTTTTGTTTCGGAAGATGTGTAAATAGAAGCTTTAATACACAGACAGAGAACAAAGAGCAGGAGGAGGACGGGAGCGGGAAGAAAATGTGTCCACCTTGCACGAGAGCAAGTGAAGAGAGTAACAGTATATCTAACATTTCTGGATAACAGGAAATTAAATAACTTTTTTATGTGGTATACATTTTCAGTTAAAAGCCTTTTTAATGGAAGGAATGTACATCAACTGGTGACTATCATGCAGGAGTTTTAGATTACAGTATCTTATTTTGAGTTCGTTTTAGAAAAAAACTTCTCTTGTTGTTTTAAATTCAGCAGTCTGCTGTTTCACACATAAACATGAAAACTGAATTTTTTTTAAAATTCATGACAAGAGAGCAAAATGATGTATAACATCCAATAATGTTTTTATACAGGAGTTAAAGAAAAGAAAACAAAAATGAAACTAATTTGGCAAATGCGACACAAACTGATCTAAAACAACATCCTGCCAAAGTGAATCAATGTTATTTACTTTTCTTAGCGTTTCCCACCTGTTAAACCACATCAATAATTTAGAGTTTCTCAGCAAACAATGTAATAAACGTCCTCAAACAGTAAAAAAAAAAAGAAAAAATTTTCATTAAAATCGTTCATGAAGCCTTAAAACTGATGCAATTTTCTTTCTGCACCATCCAACATGCATCAAAAACCCAAGTAGAGTCAACATGGACTAATGATGTTTTCATCACTAGAAATTAATAATCCAGTGGTTTAAATTATTCCAATGGTTTGTCATCTGTCTCTGGCATTAACTGACAACACACCATCATTACCAGGCCTATTTTGTAAATGAGTCCTCGAGGCTCAATGGGATTAACCTGCCTAAATAAAAGGTTGGATGAAAAAACTACCAGTGACCAAGCTCATAAAGTAAATGTAACCTGCAGCTCGTTCACCTGAGATCATCCTCCACTTGAGCCACGTCTGCACCAAGAAATGAAATAAACCGTGTCTTTTATGAACCGCTAAAGCAAAACATGTCAAAAGTTGATCCATTTTTGGATGTGCGCTTTTTACGCATCTGGCAAACGGGAAATTAGGAGAATGGAAACGGATACAGGCCAACACATCTACATCCATGTATTTAATCTAAGAAGAAGAAGAAAGAGGGCGTTCTTTGTCTCCTTGTGCACACGGAGACCTCACACAGAGATTGGATGAGAGAGGCGCGAGGCTTCCGCGCGCGCCACAGATGCCGTGCCACAGTTTGAGTGAGGAGGAGGAGCAGAGTGGGGATGACTGGACCCGTGCATCACCTCATGTAGAACCTCTCATGTGAACTTCTTCCTCTCTCAGATATCTCCAACAAAACCACCGCTCGGATGGATTCCAGGCGCCACCACGGCGCTCTGGTGACACCAGACCCGAGCGGCCGCGCAGCCTGGAACATCAGCTCCATCACCCCGCAGAGGCTCGTGGAGGTTTCTCCTGCAGCTCCAGCTGTAAGTGTTTTTGTGCTGATTCTGTTGCTTTTGCTCAAAAGTCTGGAGGCACAACTCTCCACAGCTGGAAATTTTGACACGCTTAATAGATAAAACTAAAATAAAATCTGAACAATCATTTAATTATATTCAATGAGGGAAATGTGTTTACCCAAAAGGTGTTTATCTATTCATCAGACTTGCAGTGCTGGTTCCTTGATCTTTTTGGATAAGAGCTTGAAAACCTGAGTTTAAGGATTTGCTCTTTGCAAATAACGTTTCATAAAATAGTGTGAGTTTGTTCCAGCAGGTGCAATACGAGTCAGTATCTTTATTATACGTTTATCCAAACATTCAGAGGCAAATTATGGTTAAATGAGGTCGTCACTGTGCAGCCTCACTCACAAATGAGTTTTTTTTGTGCCTTTTTTTAAACTTTAATATCTGCTCCAAGTTATCTCAGAAGCCAAGCATCTCCTTCTGTCTGACAGTGGAATCAGTTATCCTGCAGCCTTGAGGAAAATCCTCCAGTGCATCCATGAGCTGCAGCTCATAGGACACAGAAAAGAAAGTACTCATAAATTTGCTCTGCAGGAGCCCATGGCTGACATCAGATAAGAGTGATCTGGGACAGATGAAACATTGAGGAGGTTTACAGACTGATGGGAGCGCTCTTTCAGAAATATTTGGGGTTTTGATTAAACTTTCTGGTTTGGATCCATTATAAACAATGCTCGGTTTCTCAGTCTAATAGAATACATATTAAATTCTAATGCAAACAATCAGCTCTAATATGAGAGATGTGATGGGGAAAATGGTGATGCCATTCTATTTTTTGGGGGTGTTTGAAACAGAAACGGTGATTGTCCGTACGTGTTCCTTTCTGATTTGTCGTTTGGAGGGTGGAGAAATCTCCTTTTTCTAACATGAAAATATTCTAATTGAGGACTTGCTCGCAAGGTGTGGTTGACTCTGAGAGCATCAAGTGTGCAGCTCATGCAATATTCATCTGTATCATCAAGTATGTAAATAAATGAAGAAAATGGAACAATCATTTCCAAAGAAGGCAGAATACAGCGCTCAAAGGTGGGGAATATGGAGAGAGAAAATTTTGTCTGGAACATCTGCTCAGTTTATCACTGTCAATATTTAAATATTTAAATGATGAAATAATTTACAACTGTTGCAGTTTTTTTTTTTTCCAAAGATGTGAGCAGATGTGTCTCAAATCACTTTGTAAAAACTTGAAACTAAAGAAACCCTCTGCATTTTACATTTATGGTTTAAAATTGCACAATAAAGTGCATGCATATGTACAGGTATGTCCTCTACTGAGTGATCTCTTCATGAGTCTCCTCCATGTGGGGAAAAAGGAGCTCTTTTATCTGCATCACTTTTATTGACCTCTAGTGGTCATAAAAGGACGTGCAGGTTAAATTAGTGCTGGAGCTCTCAATTAAAACCTCTTAACACGCGCGGGCCCGGCCCCGGTACCGCAGCAGCCGAAGCTGCAGGTGTTAGTTCAAAAAGAGATCGTGGTTTCCCAAATATGGCAGCTTTGAAAGTTCTGACGCTTTAAAAGTGTTCCATTGGCTGTCTGCTTTTGATTGACACCAATTTTGACCAACTGGGTGAAACTTTTCAGTTTCTAGAGCCAATCAAATGTGAGAAACCCAACAAGCTAGCTTGCACCCTCCTCCTGTTGTACCCCACGTGGGTCTTAGCCAATCAAATGAGAGCTAATTTTGACATCACAATCTTTTAGCCAATGAAATTGCCTTTCGATAGACATGTCACATGACATGGTTTGAGTTACATGAAAGGGCTGAGAAACACTTAGGAGCGATGACCGGCAGCTGTGCCCTTCGTGCGTCACACGGTAAGTGCGTGTTTGTTGACGTTTAGGCGTCGTTTTCTAACTTTGATCGCTCTTTAGCCATGGGTACATTAGATGGGAACATGAAATAAAAGCTTTTACAGCTTGATTTACAAGGAAAAAGAAACTGATCTCCCCCAAAGCTGCTCCTGCCTCCTGTGTGTGCGCCAGCTCTCTCCTTTGTGTGCGCAGCTTTGTGTGTCACAGCAGGGCTGCTTCTGGGCTCAGGAAACCCCTGTGGAGATGATTACACCTCTGTGTGTGTTATCAGAGTCTTATCTTAGGCTGTAGAAATGCAGCAGCACTGCTGTAGTTTCTTTGGGGGTGAAATATCTCCTCTTGTGAGATACAGTATACAGGTAGTCCCCGAGCTACGAGCGGCCTGCTGTCATTTTACTGTATTTCTATCATTTTTAGAGTAAATATATGAATGGAACAGATGTAAGCTTTGAATAGACAGCCATCCTGAAGTATGTTGAAGTACAGAAAAATATTCAGACATTTCAAGTTTGCATAATACAGGTGTTACACAGTATGGCACATTTACTGTAAAGTACTAGATTCACAAATTTCCGCCTGGACCTGCACATACAAAAACAGGCACAGAATCCTCAATTTTTATGCTATTGACTTCAAATTTGAAACTGTATTAGTAAAGACTTCTGTCTTTGGCCTCATATGAAATTCAAATCACTATCTTGTTGTGTCAGTGTGCATGTGCTTGACACATACAAATATTTTTAGGCGAGGCAAGAAAAATACTTTATTTCTGTGTACTCTCACTTCAATGAATAAAAAATAATAACAGATACAACAAATATGACTGCTGAAACTAAAAATTCAAAGTCTTATCTTTACAAAGACACCATCCAATTGTTTGTAGTACATAGGGTTCAAGAACAGCTTCTAATTCAATTTGGGTATGTATTTTTTAGGCGTTTTTTGGAATTTGGGGGTGAATACTAACACGATACGCCACTAAACCTCTGCTGATAAGAGCTGTTAAAAGGATTTGTGATGCAAAAATCCAACCAAATAATAAGTGAAAGCATGAAGGTCTAAACTAAGAGATTCAGTGACCTCAATGAACAGTAAGCATGAAGAACAAGTCCATTAACATGTGCATAATTTTGAGGTTTTGTCTCATAATTACCAAACTTTTTGACATATATTTTACAATTATCTTTCTCTTGCTTAAATGTGTAATTTTGTAAACCCCTGTGGTTAGAATGGACTATTCAGACTCTTAACACACTTTTTGTTCTATACTGTATTTGTTGACAGTGGTTTTAACCCAAATTAGATTTTTGTGGCAGTGCTCTTTGCCTTTTTTCCATTTTATTTTAAAACGTACAACCTTTTCGTAAACCCTTGACAACGCTACGTACAAACGGAACAGGATGAAGAATTAAATGAAACGTTTAAAAGCGGATGTGACCATTCACAAATTAGGACGTTGTGTGAGGAGAAAATAAAATAAAAACTAACGAAACAAACAAGAAAACAAGCTGAGGAAGAACATAAAAAAATAAAAACAATAGAAAGAAGAGGAGTTGAACCTCTTCATTTAGTCAATGAGCAATGAGCCTGTCTGAGACTTAATGAGGCTAAATCATTTCCAGAACCAGTTGATAAATGAGCCATTTTACTTAAATATAATTGTTTGTGCTGTTTATTTACTCCATGGGAACTCTTTTTATGAAACAGTTGTTTCAGAGTAACAAACTTCTGTTGTAGAAGAATTAAATTGTACATTTATAGTTGTCTATGTTTACTTTCTTCCTAATCTTCACTATCAGTCTGACTCCTTCTATCACCGTGTGTTAGACAGTTCTTAGCTGATGAAGTGAAGACAGAGCAGAGGAAAATAACACGACCTACCATTTTCTTTCACTCTTTGAAAAACACAAACTTTCCCCAAGCAGCTCGATGAACCCTTTCCACCTCGCCTGCTGCTGTGATCGGCCCTAATCTGGGTCTGAGCCGGAAGATGGGAGACATGAAAGGAAAGAGAGGGAGGAAGGGAAAGACTGATCGAGGGATTTCAGAGAGGAAGACGTGGCGAAGGTTTGAGAATCAACTAGGAGGATGAAGAGATCAGGCGGGTCAAGAGGCGAAGATGTGAAAAGGAGAAACAAGACTGAGGGGGGACTTTAAACCAGACGGGAGGGGGAAAGGAAAAATATGATCAATCATAACACCGACAATGATATCAGACTTGATTATAATGGGTCTACATTACACACACACACACACACACACACACACACACACACACACCATCTAAATCTAGTCCCATCTTCCAGTGACCTTTACAC
>JBBPBX010001916.1:6070-32850 GCA_038048925.1 Garcialebias charrua | reverse complement strand
GTTTAGATATTGTTTGCAACTTGTTTTGTTAATTTAATGTATACGGCCATGACATTTTTGTAATTATTGAGAAAGGGGGCAGGTCTATACAAGATTTTCTTCTTCCTGCTCCCTCTTCACTCGTGTAAATATGTTGTCAGAGAATGTGTTTGTAAACTGAGGATTTTTTTTAATCGAGTGAATAAATCAATTGATTGATTGATTGATGTTCGTTTTAGCAAACAAAATGATATATTAATGAAAATTCCTTTTTTTTTAAATTAAATTTATTCATTTTAAAATGCAACACACAAAAAAATAATCACAATTGTGACAATACAATATCAAGAAATAAAATGAAGGGTGGCAGAATGAAGAGAAAATCTTATGATATCTGCCCCCTTTTTCAAACAGTTAGTTCAAACAGACAAAAAAAATCATCAAACAAGTAACAGAATAGAAAATAAATCATAATTATCAAATTACAAAATGACACGCAAAAAACTAATTCATATTTCTGTAATAATTTGGTTTTGATTAATTTCTTAAATGTAAATAATGAAGTGGCATTTTTAATTTCAGTATCCAAATAATTCCACAAACCAATTCCCTTCCCAATACTGTACCTTTCAAAGTGAGTTTAAAATTAAAAACCGTTTTTCTTCACGGGACATCCGACTACACGCAACTGCAACATCTGTGACGTAGGAGGGAGAACCTCAGTCTGCGTTTGCCATGATAACGCATACTCATTCTCTGCCAGATCGCCTTTTTTTTTGTATAACTTGAAAAATGCTGTTACGTTGTGTCGCATTTGGGTGTTCTAATATCATCAGTGAACAAGTGAGCCTTTTCACTTTCCCAAAAGATGAAATACTTCTTCAAGTATGGAATAAACAAAGCTGACCTCCACCCGGAGCTCCCTCGCTTCCTGAAAAGGTAAAACTCAAATAAATACGGGTGCAGACCTAAATTAGAACCTGCTGTTTCTTGTTCATCTAACTTTCTGCTTCCCAAACTGAAGACAAATCGCTCAAATCTTCACTTAGATTGACAAATTAGTAGGTTTATTTATTGTCCGCCATGAATATGTAAAAGGGGCGTTCTAAAGACGTTCTCCCTCCTACGTCACAGATGTTGCATTCGTGTGTAGTCGGATGTCCCGTGAAGAAACACTGTTTTTAATTTTAAACTCACTTTGAAAGGAATTTTCATTAATTTATCATTTTATTTGCTTAAACAAACATAGTTGAATGATACAAGATATTTATGTTGTGTCACTATATGCAAAGTTAATAGATGATGTCACAGACACTAACTTCTTTCAGTTAATTTCAGCTTCTTTCTGTGTTTTCAGCTACATTTAAGCTATTTTCCCATTGATTTAATCTTTTTGCTGCTTTTCAGCTAAGTTCAGCGTTTTCGTGCTTTTTTTTCCCTCCAACTTCCAACTGATTTAAATTTTAGCTTTTTTATGTTCATTTGGACTTTTCTGCTAATACAGGCAGTTTCTACACTTTTCAGCTTTTTCTTTAGCTTATTTCAACATATTTTGGCTACTTCTAGCTTCTTTTTGCTAATTTCAGCTCTTTTTCGTCCACCTTCTTAAAATAATTCCAGGTCTTTTTCGTTCCTTTCATCTTCTTCTTTCCACTTTTTAGCTGTTAATGTATTTAAAGTAAGTTCCAGCTCGCTCAGCAGCTTTCATTTACTCTTAAATACAGGTATTCCCCGACTTATGAACGAGTTCCGTTCCTGCGGCCGTTCATAACACGAAAATCACCGTAAGTCTGAAGTACACCCGAGCCGTCGTACATGTACGTATAAACGTACATGTACGGTACAAAACAGTTACCAAGCACTTCACCTATCCTAACACAGTACCCTACATAATTATCCAAAAACACATACAGTACATTTGGAGACAAAATAAGAATAAAAAAGGTTAATTTCTTACTTTGAGCTGGTCAAGCCTGTCTCGTCTTTTTGAATGTTATCAAGCTCTGCAGCTTCGTGCTGCTCCACGCGGTCCTAACTGTTTACAGGAAGGACTGTTAGCATGTTAGCTCCATACATTTGGAGCCAGGAAAAGAGTTAATAACTTATTGAGAGCCGTTTCTCATGGCGTCCATCCAAAACAAGCTGCGCTGCGTTAGCATGTTAGCCCTGCCATTAGCTGCACCCGTTAGCGTTAGCCCCTCCAAGGCTGCCGCAGCTGTTTCTCCACGTTTTAGCATGTTAGCTCGGTGTCCATCCAACATCTGAGCTGCCAGGCGGACATCGAGGCGAGCTCCCGGCCGCCGCCCGTCGGCTCCGTGTCCCGGATGGGGCGTTCGCATCCAACCGTCCATCCTACAGCAAGGCTTGTTAGCATGTTATCTCGTTGCTTCTCCGGTCTGGCTCGCTGTCTGCTGCTTCACGCGGTCCACAGCGTCGTTTTCCTTCATCCATCAGTCCCTCCGCAAAACCACCATTCAGCTCCAGATCATGTTTCCGAGCGCAGGAACCTCTGATCGGACACGGTCCGTCCGAAGCCGGCTGTCGAAGCCGGAGTTAACTGGCTAAACTGGCGGGCACTGCCGAAAACTGACTGCCGAAAACTGGTGGAAACTGTCGGAAACTGCTGGAAACTGCATAAATCGGCTTAAAAATAATAATAAAAAATAATACTAATAATACTTTATTTATAAAGCCATTTAAAACAACCACAGCTGCAACAAAGTGCTGTACACATGAAATCAAGAACATTTAAACACACCATTTTTTCCCCCCGTATTTTTATTAAAGGGGACCTCAGATGTGTTTTTTAAATTTTTATGGTATTTCTGTGTGATATCCAGACCCTATTCCTTCAATTTAATGCACAAAATAATTATTAGATAATCAATTATACCCTTTTTAATTCTGCCATTTTTAACTTTCGTTTTGAACGACCGGTTCTGATAGAAGTTCTGAAGTCCACGCCCTTCAACGATCTGTTTACGCCCTCTGTAACAGCCAGTATCTGTAATGTGTTGTTGTTTTAAAATTAGCTCTTTTTTTATTACTCATTTGACTTACTGTTAGTGCTAGCTTAAGATAACTTACCGAAACCCGTCTGAGCGCGCCGCAATTTGCTGCTCCTTTTAGCATGAGACCACCCGAATCCGATGCTAATGTTAGCTTGTTCCTCTTCCGGTGTTCGCCAGCTCCGCTCGTTGCACGCGGCGATTTTGGGAGTTATCGCTGTTCCAGTCAAGACAACACAAAGTTCACCAAGTGTCTCCCGTAAATTAATCCGTAAGGAGAAGGTCCTCGCTGCTGTGAGGCTGCTTCGAGGCAGCAGCGAGGCTGTACAGTTGAAGCTCCGCTCCATCGCGCCAGAAGAGGGTCCCGTTGCCGCGGGTCCCTATGCCGGGGGTCCGCTCGTTTAATTTTTGCCGGCTGCGCGTTGGGAGCGATCGCAAATACACTAAAAATTGAACTAAAACATAAAAATAACAATTATACTTTATTTATAAAGCCATTTAAAAAAAACACAGCTGCAACAAAGTGCTGTACACATGAAATTAAGAACATATAAACAAAAGATGAGATGAAATCATGAAAAACAACAGTCATGTGTTTAATACAGAAGTGGGTTGAGCCTAACCAGGGGTTGCTAGGTGAGGGGCTGGACTCAGGTTTGAGGTGATTGGCTACGGCTTGTGACGTCAATAACTGCAGGAAGTGTGAATCCAGGTGTATTTATCAAAAATAAATAAATCTACTTAGAGTAAATAAACCACTGGGTGCATTTTTTTGGCACAAGGACTGTTTTTTTATGAAGTAAATACCCAAAGTTGAGTAAAAAAAACATTAAAAAGTGAATTTTGCATCTGTGGTCCCCTTTAATATGATGTGTTCGTAAAGTTGGATTGCCGTAAGTCGAGGACCACCTGTAACGTTTTACCAGATTTTTGATTAAAGCAGGAAGCAGCTTCTCGTCAGGAGGTCTCCCAACAGTCCTGAGTGCAGACGGTTGTTGTTTTGTGTTTCAGTAAATTTGAGTCGGAGCCGTTTCACGTGTTTCAGTAAAACAAACGATCGGGGTCGTCCTGATTCTGGTTTCCTCGTGTTTCAGGCTCCAGGTCACGAGTACAGCGGGCACAGCAGTCACGTGACCAACGTGGCCTTCCTGCACAACAACAGTCACCTGATCTCCACCGGCGGGAAGGACACCAGCATCCTGCAGTGGGTGGTCGCCTAGGCAACGCCCGCCTCAGCACCACACCTCGCCCGTTCACCCGGCTCCCCTCTCCCTGCTCCTCCGTGCCTACTGGAAGCCTAAAACACACAGAACCGGCCCGACCCGCTGACCTCAGAGCAGGATGAACGCCTCGCCGACCACACCTGTGATTTTTATTTTTATCGTGCCTGGACTGTTTCCATTTGAACCGTCTTTAACGGAGAGCGTCGCTCGTTTTAAATAAAAAGCTCCTGTTCACGAAGTGGCTGTGAGCGCATGTTCAGCAGCCGAAGCAGCCGAAGCATGGCTGTTCTTTTTTCTGCTTCTTGATTAAAAAAAAAAATGCTGAGCTCGTTCTCATTCTGACCAAACGGATGAATTGAACGAGGGAATGAATGTTTCTGGAAACAGGAGCCTGCTCGTGGTTAAAGCTCCTTCAGGGCTTCATGCTCCGCCCCCTCCTGCAGCTGGACATCAGCTTCAAACACACAAACCTCTGCAGGGACGTTTCAGAACCGAATGTAACCGTTTCACTCTGGAGAGGGCGGCAGATGATCCGGGTCCTGGAGCGGGCCGGACTCTGACCCATCGCCCTGTTTTCTCCTTTAACTCGACTTTACACGGTCCGGAGGGTCAGAATGTATCGTGGTGTTTTGTAGAGCTTTTCCAGATGTTTAGTGAAGGTCTGAAGTTAACACCCCCCCTCCAGCTGCTGTAACGGTGCTGAGCGGACACCTGGTGGCGCTGCAGGCCAGTAAATATCATGCAGTAAATCTGAGTGGCTGTAGCATTTCAATATTTATCTGTAACCATAATGAATGTTCTGATTAGTACTGTAGGCTGCTGTGCTCTGCCGCGTTCTTTTATTAATTCTTCTTTTTTTTTTAACCATATATGTAGTTTATCTCCGTCACAAACAACTGCTGAATAAAATGTAGGCTCTTTCAGTGAAACGGCGTCTCGGATGTTTTATTGTGATACAGTTTACTGGTTTGGTTCTGAAGCTGTTGCGTCGTTTTGCAGTTTGTTTTAAAATCTGAGACGGTTGAAAAAGAAACGTGTTTTTAACCAAAGTGAACAGAAACGTTCGGTTAAATAAGAGCAGAGCTGCGTACTTTTCTGTAAAAAGTACTTTGGCTCGTGGTATTTACTGGATTTTAACTAGAAACGGGAAAGGAGAAATAAAACGATGTGAACATTAAATCATGAACGTGAAGGAGCTCGGATGTTCAAACTATCATCAACCTGGATTATCTGTTGGATAACCTTTAGAAATAAATCTACTCCGTTTGTAGATTTCAAGGTAAATTTCAGCCATTTTTAGTTTTATATAAAACACAAGTTTGTTTTCTGAAGCCCTTTTCTTAGATTTACTGTATTTCTTTAAGTTATTGTTTATTTAACGTCAGTTTACTGACCAACAACACCTTAATCAATATATTCTACAAAGTACTTCAGTGATTGATTCTGAATAGTAAAGGGTGAATATGTTATTACAGGGAGTTCTATACCAGAACAAATGAATAATCATCTGAATAAAGTTGTCTTAAACTTAAAACTAAAAATCAACAACAATAATAAACGAGCAATAATAATAAATCAGTCAAGGCTTAATTCTCTTGTCTAAGGCAAAATTAACTCTTTGAGCAGGAATTATTTCAGTTTTATACGCGCATGAATTTAGATGCAGTGGGGCTATTTTAATAGTTTATTTTGGATTTTGGTTAAAAGTAGTTTATTTAATGTGACCAGATAAATCATTTATTATCACTGCAAGCCAGGAAATGATTAACCAAGTTGTATTAGCTAAAAATGGCATAACCAGAGGCATCATGTCACCAGTTTCTGCTCCTTACTGGGTCAGTGTTGATAGCATCACTCAACTTTGTGGGCTTCAGCTGGTGGATCAGATTGTTTTTGTTTTTTTTAAACTATAATCACAGATTTTTTATTTATTCATTAGTTGTGTTTTGCGAGGAAAATATCACAACAACCACATGTTAAAGAATATTAACTCGGATGAAAAAGAAAATAATCTGATAGTTTCTTGGGGGTGCTAAGGGGGTGCTGTGACTTTTCCAGGGGGGGCTATAGCACCCCCTAGCTCCCCCCTGGAACCGCCTCTGATTCAAGTCCTGCAGCTCCAGGGGTCACCAGGTCAAAGGTCAATCACAAACGGATAAATGACACAATTTGACTTTATTGTCAAAGAAACGTGTACGTTTATTAACAGACCCCGTATGTTAACGTTAACGATTCTTTACTGAGTAACGTTTGAGGATTGAATGGACCAAACGAACGGAAGAGGAGAGTTCTGTTTTTACCGAAGTGTCGTGAGAACGGAGAATGAGCCGACGTTCTCATGTGGACGTTTAATGAGATTAAACGGGACGGAAGATGGTGACGGTCTGTGCAGCCAGACGCTGAGCCCCCGAGGCCGTCACACACACACACACACACACACACCGCAGACTCACAAATCTGCTGCTTTGATGTCACAACTGAACTGTAGGAGATGTAAACAAACAGGAAGTGCTTCATCAGAGCCATGGATGCTGTTTCAGTGTCTCCTTCGTGTTTTCATCACATAATTAATTGAAAAAAAAAAAACATTTTATTTATGTTTAGATGTCCCTCAAGCGTTTTGGAAACAAACAGGTTTGAGCGTTTATTGAAGACTAACTCAGATGTTTGGTCTCACCTGTGTGTATTTGTTTGTGATGGATGTTGAGACCAGTTGAGCGACTGGATCCAGTCCAACCCAGAGGCCCCAGTTCCAGCTGACCACATGAAACCACAACAGCCATCGTTCTGTCACGTGACGTTCTGCAGCAGGTTGGCAGAGATCACGAGTGGATCTGGAGAACCCCACGCACGTTTGTTCATTTCATTTCAAGTAAAAAAAAACAATACAATTTCAAGAAAAAACTACATATAAAATGCTTATAAAATGAAAGGCAGCAGAAGAAAATCTTGCCCCTTCTTAACAAAATCAATTCAAGCAATACTCACAAATAATACAACAAACCACAAAACTTATCACAATTATTCATTATATTTCCCTAATATTAACTAACTTAATTATATCTCATCAGCATTATAGTCTTGATCATCTTCTTAAATATATATGATCCCTCTTTTTTTAATATTATTCAAACTATTCCATATATCAATTCCCCTCATTAAAGTAGACCTACGTCTCAAACTTGTTCTAAACTTCTAACCGTGTGTGGGGATTTGCTGTCATGGAGGGACGGGTGGTTCTCGTCAAGTACCACGTCAGAGGATACGGAGTTCTCCAAACACCATTAATATTACAAAAAATTAAAAATAGTAGAAGCTTATATCATAAACAAGCGGCCTGACCTCTGACCCTTAAATCTGTATGTGCTCGAAGCACTCGTGACTCCCGGTTCAGCTCATGTCGGGTAATTAATCTACGTTGCAACGCTTCCTGTAGGACCACCAGAGGAATCCAGCAGATCTTCCTGCAGGAGAGGCTGAAATGGAGACGAGAGAGGAAGACGAGAGAGGAAGAGTCGTGGTCATGAAAACCTCAGGATCTGCAGGATTCTTCTTCTCTGCTCGTCTTTCCCACAGCTGCAGCATCCGACTGCTTTCCTTCAAGCTCGTCACCCGACAGGATCAGCAGCTAAACACCTTCAGGGGTTTGTCTCCGATGTCCTCCAGATGGATCCAAACAAACTAAACGTTAATGAAGGAGTGAACGGTTGATTCAGAGGCAACGTTTTAAAATGGAGGCAGACAAAATACAAACAAGAGGAATGATGGCGAAATGTTATACATACAGGTAGTCCCCGACTTACGACGGAGTTCCGTTCCTACGCGGCGCCGTAACCCGAATTTCGACGTACGTCGGAACACACGTACATACTGAACCATATACGTACAGTACTGTATTTTACCAAGCACTTAGCCTATCCTAACACAGTACCTTACATAATTATCAAAATACACATGCATTTAAGAGCCATAATGAAGGAAAAAACAGTTAATTTCTTGCTGGGAAGCTGGTGAAGCAGTTTTCTTCCGTCCACCCTCCGTATTCTCTATTGCGTTTACGACGTAAAACCGCCGTCCAGCTCCCAGCTCATGTATCCGACTGCAGCAACCACTGATTGGACTCGCTCCGTCGAAAGCCGGCCTCCTGCTCTCTGGAGCTCTGAAACTTCCAGAGAGTTCACCGAGCGTTCTTAGCTCACGTGTCCGACGGCAGCAACCTCTGATCGGACTCGCTCCGTCGAAACCATTTGGACCAGCTTGATCCATCTGCCGTATTCTGACGTAAAACCATCGTCAACCTAGGTCCAGAGTTTACTAAGGTCTGCCCCTGTATTTTTCCACTGCTTCTGTCAAGCTCAGATGTTTCTGCCGTCAAACCGGAAGTAAAACCAGAACTCGGCTTTTCAAAATAAAATTGTCAAAATGTTTATTTTTTTGTTTAATGTAGATGCACTGCCAGTTTCCATCAGGAACTGTGGCACCTACTCCAGCTTTAAAAATTCTCTGAAACTTTGGCTGAAAACTAATCAGAAGTGCACTCATGTGTAGATTACTTTGTCTATTTTCTTATGGCATCATATTTTTATTGTAATTTTATGTTGTGTTATGTGCTATATAGGTGATGTTTGTATTTTTCTCTGCTCTTTTGTTTTATGGGACGTTTCTTATTCTTACCTGCCTTAGGACAACGGATGAAAATTAGCTATTGTGCTAACTCCGGCATATTTACATTACTGCTTACTGCTGTCATGTTGATTAATATGCATTGTCCTAACTTAAATAAATAAATAAATGAAATGCATGTCGTAACCACGAAACGTCGTAGCTCGAGACCGTCGTAAGTCGAGGACTACCTGTACACAGATTTATTTCAAGTTTACGAGTCAACCGTGACGGTGAAAGAAGCCGCAGCTGCGCCTGGTTAGACCGAGTGCAATGCAACGTGTGGCCCGTGGGCCAGAACTGGACTTTTTGAACAATAGTTTGGGTCCCACAAAGCTGCCACAAACTCAAACTAATTTATTTGAATATGAAGCTAAAAAATACTGAAAGTCGAGCTGCGTTCTGTTGAACATCATAATGAACTAGCCTTTCAAAGCGAAAAACTTTTATTAAATGTGATGATGGCAAGGGGCGGGGCTTAAACATGCACACCAGTTAGCAGCAGTGTGATTGGTCCATCTGTTTGACCCATTTAAAGGCTGTAAAGATGCACGACGCACTGACGACAACAGCAATATTAGCTCAAAAAGTTTATCTAAAACTAAAGAAAGCGAAACAGGTCGTGGGGGGTCACTGGTGCCCATATCCAGCCATCACTATGCGAGAGGAAGGGGACACCCTGGACAGGTCTCCAGTCCATCACAGGGACACATGGAGACAAACAACCATTCACTCTCTCTCTCATCAAGAGATAATTTAGAGTTACCATTCAGCCTAATGCATGTTGTTTGGTCTGTGGAAGAAAAATCACGCTGCACAGAGAGAACATGCACACTCCACCCAGGATTTGAACTGCCAACCTGAGGGGGCAGCAGCTCTGTCAAGTGCACCACCGTGCGTCAGATGAAAGAGTAAAATATAAAAATATAAAAACAAGCGGACATGCATCAGCCAGTGTTTGGCCCTGCTGTCATGTCTGAACTTTACTGCAGGCCATAAAGTAGAGATTAAATTATCCTTTTTAAAATTGTTTTAAATTCATTTATTTCTCCTGTGTGCAGATGTGGGCCGAGTCAGAACGGGCTGCGTGGACAGCAGCTGTAATATGAAGGAAAATAACTCAAATACTGAAGAACGGGGGCACCGGGCAGAAAATGTCGTCAAAAGTCAAAAAAGTCAAAGTCAACTTTATTGTCAAAACTGCCGATATGTACAGGACATACACAGGATTGAAATTTCATTTTTCTCAGACCCCCAGTGCAACAATAACCATTTAAACATTAAAACATTTAATAAACATAGCATAAAATGAAATAAAAGTGTAATAATAAAAGTGTAATACTGTCCTGAGTTCAGCATAGTAGTATAAAAGTATAAAAAGTATATCTATAAAATAAAATAAAGGATCTGACATTGACATTTGTAATAAAGTGACAAAGCAGCATATGAAGTTTGTGTATGAGGTATTTGATATTGGTATAGAGGTAAAGTGGCATATGTCCGTAGAAGAAGTTCCAGACCTCTTGTAACGTCCAGCAGCTTGTCATGAAAGAGTCATCAGATGCATGGAGTAAGCCTGTCACCATAACACATGGGCGGCCGTGGCGTAGTGGTAATGGCAGTCGTCCCCCGATCGGAAGGTTGGCGGTTCGAATCCCGGTTCCCCACACCATGTGTCGTTGTGTCCTTGGGCAAGACACTTAACCCCGAGTTGCTCCCGGTAGGACTGGAAAGCACCTTGCATGGTAGTCTGCCGCTACCGGTGTATGAATGTGTGTAACATTCAATGTGTGTAGCACTTTGAGATTTTCACTAATGAAAAGTGCGTTATAAATTGAATTCATTATTATTATTATTACATGTTGCTGGGCGATTAATTGTCTCAGAAATTATTGCGATAAATGATATTGTTAAAAATTTGACAATAGTTACCAATTATTGTCAAATTTAAGATGAAATATTGGTTTCATTTTGAGTTTGTGCATTTTTTTGACCACCGGATGGCAGTACAAGACTGTTTGAACTGAACGATGGATAGTGAGGGAGCGAGCAGCGTGTCTTCACCAAAAATGGGAGGGAGGCCTCTTGACGTGACATGGACTGTGTCTCCGTCCTGTTTTTCGGTTATAAAAATGCCGGATGCTCCGTGTGATTTGAGCTCTTTAGCATAGCATTGGTCACACAAAACTTTAAATAAAAAAATCAGTAAACAAGTTTTCAGCTTCTTTTTGCAGAGAAAAACAACCTTTTAAACGAAGGCACGGGTTTCAACCGTGAATTTTGGAGCTTCGACATAACTGAGGGTTTTTTCCCCCCAAGGTCGGCGTGTTAGCTTAGCTCGTAGCTTAGCTTCTCAGCTTAGCTCATAGCTTAGCTTCTCAGCTTAGCTGCTTTTAATGATCCAAAAACACAGTTTTGGCCTTTTGTCGTCCGGAGTCTTCAATAGAAAGAGAGAGACATGAAGAAACGATAAAGCCGATAACTGAAAATGAGGCTGATAATTTTAATTTATCATGCGATTAATCGATTTATTGTTTATCGCGACAGGCCTAGTGTGGAGCAATGACAACCTTTATCTGTTTGTTTTGTTGTTGTTTCACACTCTCTGGACCCTCTTCAGTGTTTGGAAGACTCCGGTCTCGCCAGAGGCCGATGGCTGTGGAACCACTAACAACGACCCACTGGGACGTTCATTTTGGGCCTGCCATGTGAGCAGGAGGACATCATGGCTGCAGCTCCACGTGAAGCTTTAGTCACTGTTTACATGGTGTTAGTGGAAAACTGTTTCAGGAACAAAACGGCCTCTGACCGTCTGATGTCAGCCGTCACGGTTCAGCTAACACGACGGGGGGAAATGAAGGTTACAGAGACACGATGACGTAGTTCGAGACTGGACCGGACAGAACCACTGACATCAGAACCTGAGCAGGTTTTAAAGGGAAGGCTGATTAATGGATAACTGGAGAACGTCAAGGACAAACACTTAGCCCACAGACTTTATGGTTTCCATTTGAATATTTCCTTGAAGCATATCGCCTGCCGCCTTTCACGCCAGAGATTTTAACTAAACCTATCGTAAAACCAATGTAGATTCGGCCGTTTTAGTATAACGGTATGAAAATTGTTTATTGCTTATTTATTTTTTAACCGTCTTTTGTTCAGCATTCCTGTTGCATGGTGGAAGAAACAACCTTTTAAAGCATGCCTTATATTAAAATTGTGTAAAGTTTGGCTAAATTAAAGGCAATTATATAAACCATTTGGTATCTTGGATACCACAATGTTTCTTAAAAAGCATAAAAGGGCAATTTCAACCTTATTTTTAACCAACGGCCAACTTAATGATAATATTTGTACATATGGAACAATTGAGTGCAAGACGAGCTGTTCTATTTTTGGACTAATTGTAGTTTGGTTAAGTATTTTTCTGAAGTACTGGACCAAACCATCGGATAATTCTGCAAGTGACACAAGACAATTTTGTTAATGATGTGAGGGATTAATTTTAATGGTATATAATGTAAACATCTCTTTATAACAGTTATCTTCCCATCACTGCAACAGTGCGTTCAGTCTGCTGAGATCACTCCAATCTGCTATCCATAATAATTCCCAGAAGTCTAATTTCTTCTACCTGAAAAATGGCTGTTCCATCTAGACATGTTTAGTTTTGGCAGTTTTTAATTCCCAATTTGATCCTAATACTGTATTATGCTTTTGGTATTAGATATGTTAAAAACCAATTTGTATGCACCCGATTTACAAATTGCCTAAATTTGCTGGCCAAGGTGCTGGACAGTGTCTCAACAGATGAACCTGACATCGATATTGTGGTGTCATCAGCATAGATCACTGCTCTGGTGCAGGACGTGCTGCAGAACAAAAAGCAGGTCATTAGTGAAAACGGCAAAGGTCCTAAACAGCTGCCCTGTGGAACTCCACACTGTATTTTTTTTTAGATGAAAAACTGCCATTAAAAATACACATGCTCTCGTTGAGGAAGATAGCTAGCAAACCAGCTAGAAAATAAACCTTAGAGTAATCTTGTGCGATATGGTGACGTGTTAGAGCTCCGAGTGAGCGTTGTGGAAGACTCGCAGCTTCTTAAACAATTAATTTTAGCTCAGTCTTTGTTAGATTGGCTGAGTTACAGATAATTTTGTGTTTTCTGAGCTCTGTTAGCTGTGGTGGCCATAAAAAATAAAATAAAAATAAATAAAAGCTGTGGTGGCCATCTTGAATCAGACTCCAAAAGTTAATTCATATTTTTAGCTTAAATATTTTTTAAGCATTTTTGCTTTCAGCTACAGTTTATTTTTTATTCTAGTGTAATAAAAAAATAAATAAAATAAACTAAATCAGTCAGTTATACCCAGCGGTCAAACTGTTTTAGGATTGTTGTAAAAATGTATTTTTTATGGAAGGAGATTGAGTCATTGTCCAAAAAAAAAAAAAAGAAAGAAAATCCTGAATTCTGTCTTTGTTCTCAGAATTCAGGAAAAATAAATATTTTTTTGCACCATGACCCTAATCGTCTTCGTCCATTTGTCTTGTTGACATTTCAAACGTGCTCTCTGCTCAACAATCAGCCTATCAGAGGCTCTGCTCGGCGCATGCGCAGTACGGAGCACAGGCTTCACCTTCTGGAGTTTACACATGAGGAGCGGCAGATTTATGGTTGGATTTTAACAACTGCATGGTTTTATTAGCTTAGGTTTTTAAAAAATGACAGTTTGTTTAAAGTTAAACGGATGATTTTAGAATTTAAAACGTGTTTCTTTTAAACTAACATAAAAAGAAAGAGTGAGCTCTGCGGGGAGTAAAGAGTTAAAAAGCACCGACGGGCACAGGGAGTCCAGGTGGATCCAGTTCAGATGGAAACCGGGACGTGAAGCTGTCACACTGGACCAGCTGGAGGAGACGACCCACAGGGAGCCGTGCACAGAGACAGGGGGACAGAGAGAGGACAGGACAGAGGACAGTCTGTCTTTTCTGTGGACCTGATCCTGCAGGAGGTGAGCTGCTCTTTTTAACCATCTTTAGTGAACACCTCATGCAAACTGGTCCAAATGGTTTTTGAACATATGGGTCTCCTGACCCCCCTACTGGTTCTGTTGCCAGACTGGATCCGGGCTCTGAGTCCAGCAGCAGACATGAATAAATGATGGGGGGTGAGGAGAAGTGCTGCCTCAGTGTTGGGTTTCTTCACAGCAGCAGAACCTCAAAGAGCATCATGACTGGGCAGGTTGGTCCGGTCCACTTTAGTGAACTTCATCAACGGTGCTCGCAGCTCCTCCTCACCTGAAAATGCAGGAAAAGTTGGAGTTTGGCGACTGAAGGTCTGCTGAGGTCACAGCTTCCTCTGGAGCCCAACAGCCTGAATCACCGGCTGCTTTCTTTCTTTACGGCTCGTCAATCGATGCAAACGTCTTTGAATTTTAAATATAATTCCTCCTGTTTGAGAAGTATTGGTCTCAAACTGAACAGAACATGTTCAAGCTTAGGGCTGTGTAATAATGTCGATTTTGTGATATATATCGATTTTTTTTTCTTTCCTAGAAAAAAAAAATCGATATTCATCCGCATGTATCGTAACATCCAACTGTCGGTCTGCAGAGTAGACTTTCTGTTTAGAGTTCACTTATTAGTCAGGGTCTATCTACAGGCCGGGTGCTGCATTTGAAGTTAAATGTTCTTCATTACTTGAATTATAGACTGTTTTGGAGAAGTCATATTACTGTTTACTTACCAAGTGATTCCTTCAGATGTTAAGTGTGAAGGTTAAAAAGGTTTAAACTATTCAGAGCAGGGCACTTGGTGCACTTTATTTACTTTACAAATGCATGTAAGCTACAGTTTTTACTGTTTCAATGAAAAGAAACATGTTTTCTCACCACTTCTTTGATTCATTTTGTCCAGCTGTCGACTTTAAGTCTGTGTCTATGTCCAACCAGAGCCAAGTATTGTGTAGTTGGTGCTTTTAATCAGTTTTCAGTGAAATTAAATCTATAACAGTCACAAAATGTCACCAAAATCACTCTGTCCCTTTAAAATCTTTCAGAAAATCGCAAAAGTGTATTGAATTGTATCGTTTGCTGAATTTTGCAATATGTATCGTATTGTGAGCAGACTATCGTGTATCATATCGTATCGTGAGATTATTGTATCACTACAGCCCTGTTCACGCTGCATCACTAATGTTCTGTCCTGACCGTCCCTCAGACGATGCTCAGGACGAGCAGCTCTGCTGGGAACAGTTCTGTGACCTTTGGTGCGTCACACAAGGGAAACAAAGAGACGGAGACAAATGTCTGAATGTACGAGACACTCTGAGCTGAAACGGGCCACACAGAGTTGGACTGGACAGCCTGAACCGCTGTTCTGGTTCATCACAGCCCAGGTTCTTATTGGGAGCTGTAACGGACAGATCATCAGGTCAAAGTAACTTTTACTTGTGTAGAAGATTCTAATCAATCGCAAACAAATTTAACTGTCCTTTAATCTGACGTTTCCATTTGAGCTCAGAATGCTCTCTTTAAAACAGGAAGTGAAGGATCTGCTGAAGCTGTCGGGGGATTCTGCGTAAAACAGCAGAATCAAAAATTCAGACGTGATTTCATCCGAGTCTCCTGCTGAGGACGGCTCGAAACTTTTGAAGATGCAGATCGTAGTTTTCACTCAGAGACTCTGAGGTTTAATATTCAGTCTGTTTCAGTCTGTCTGTCTTAGGTTTGCTGTCAGCGAGTGACGGACACAAGTTTGTGGCTACCGATGCTCGATATTAGATTTTTGACTGATACCCGATATGCCGATGTGTTAAAACTTATTTGGCCGATAACCGATATTTTTATATATTTTCCTTTGTCAGAACATAGACCTCTTATTTAGGCTTATTTGCTACAAAAAATGTACAACAGCTGTAAGAGCTGGTGACATATATTCAGCAACAGCCATATGATATGCATAGAACTTTAACTTAGGCCTGTCGCGATAAACAATAAATCAATTAATCATATGATAAATGGAAATTATCTACGTCATTCTAATTTATCAACTTTATTGTTTCTTCATGTCTCTTTCTACTGAAGACACTGGAAGACAAAAGGCTCAACTCCGGTGCTCTTCACTGACCCTTCCCTTCCTCTTTCCTCCTAAAAATCAGTTTTAATCGTCCAAAACCGCGTTTTTGGATCGTTAAAAGCAGCTAAGCTATGAGCTAAGCTAACAGGCCGACTTTGGGGGAAAAAACCTCCGTCTTGTTGAAGCTCCAGTTAAAACTCGTTCCTTTGTGTAAAAAGTTGTTTTTCTCTACAAAAAGAAGCTGAGAACTTGTTTACTGATTTTTTTTTTATTAAAAGCTTTGTGTGAAAAATGCTAAAGAGCTCAAACCACACCGAGCGTCTGCCATTTTGAGAACCGAAGAGAGACGGCCCATGTAACATCAAGGGGCCTCTCTCCCATTTTCCTTAACGAGACGCTGTTCGCTCCCTCACTATCTATCCTTCAGTTCAAACAGTCTTATAATGCCATCCAGTGGTCAAAAAAAGGTACTACACACATACATTTACCAAAATTTCTTCTTAAATTTGACAATAATTACTAAATATGGTCAAATTTCAAACAATATTGCTTTTCACAATAATTTCGAGACAATCGCCCAGCAATTTTTTTTTTATCATGACAGGCCTAGTTTAACTTGTATTAAATGAAAAGTGTTAAATGTTATTTATTAGCATTAGTCACCTGCGATGCTGTCTCAATTGTGGACGCTTGTTCCAGCTGCAGTGTGAGATCCTCTGCACTCCTGTGCATGAAGGACAGCCTTTTGAAGTTCAAAGTTTTTGTCTATCCATTGTGCTGTAAGACTAATCATGCTAACGGGGCTAACACAACGTCTAAATGTCTGTAGTAAAACTCACCCAAGTGCTATCGACTATTAACTTCTCATTACGTAGGAAATGGCGGCTTGTAACTCGGGTAAGGCTACGTTGGAAAATATCTCTGACTGAGGACGATGTAGCGAGGTTCAGCATCATCCAAAAATCTTTGGAATCAAATATCATCAACAAAATAAAACTTCCACACCACCGACAGCCAAGATGGTGTAGTGGTTAGGGCGTTTGACTTGGGACCCGAAGGACGCGGGTTCGCGTCCCGGCCACTACACATCTTGGGGTGTCTATGAGTGCACACCTATTTCTCCAGCTCCCCGAGCGCCTTCTATGGCTGCTCACTGCACCGCCTGGTAGGTGGTTGGGTTAAATGCAGAGACGAATTTCGTCTGTGTATGGGAAACATACGCAGATGACAAGCTTAGACAATTATTATTATTATTATTATTTTGACTTCTTCCTCTCCGCAGTGATCAGATCAGGTAGGCGCTCATGATATTGTCACATTGTGCTAGCGCTGCAGGCATCCTTGTCAATGGGTTGTCATACAAAAACAGCGTATTTTATATTGGTGAATTATTTTTGATGGAATGGACGATGTCCGATATTGAACTTTAACGATAGTATCAGCCGATACCATGCCGATAATATCGTGCATCTTTATTTCACTCTTTATTTTACACATCACACAGCTCAGACATCCAAATGTAGGTGTTTTTTTTTTGTCCTCCATCACGGCACAAACAGGAGGAGTTGGAAATAACTTCTGTCGGTCCGTATGTGCTCTGAGTAAGATAACTTGGAATATAAGTGAGGTACTCACTTCCATTTTACCATACCATACCATACCATTTTATTTATAAAGCACTTTAAACAGGAACAAGTCCACACCAAAGTGCTGGACAAACAAACACGCAACAGGCAACACAGACAATGAAGTACAACACGAAAAACATAAAAACATTGCAGATCATAAATCAAACGATCCAATACAAATCAGCTGGCATTGAAAGCAATGGAGTAGTAGTGAGTTTTTAACCGGGATTTGAAAACCGAGAGGGAGGGGGCCTGTTTGATGAGCAGCGGTAACTCGTTCCAGAGTCTTGGGCCTGCTACAGAGAACGCCCTGTCACCCCTGCGCTTAAGGCGAGTTTCTGGAACTATTAAGAGTACCTGATCCTCTGACCTCAAAGCACGTGGAGGGACATATGGGTGTATCAGATCCGAGAGATAGGCGGGGGCGAGACTGTTCAGCGATTTGTAGACATACATGAGAATTTTGAATTGGATTCGAAGTAGGGATGCACCGATCCACATTTCTCACTTCCGATCCGATACCGATACTTATTAACTCAGTATCGACCGATACCGATACTTTTCCGATCCGATACTGTTCAGGTATGTGACTCTGTATAATGAAACTTTTGCACCCAAACTATTCATTTTAACATTGTGTGAGATAAACCCAATGAAGACACTTTTAAGCCTTACAATAGGGAACCCACTGACTTTAACAGCACACAGGACAGGAGGCAATTATACCACACACATGTCCTCCTTACTCATGGTGCAGCTGAAAAAACTAAAAAAGCGCTAAGCATGATGGGAAAGACAACACAGCACTCCCCTTAACCAATAAGAGAGTGGATTATAGCTGGAAAACAGATTTAGCTGGAAAACTTTTCCAGCTAAATCTGGAAAACTAAAAACAACAGTAGCTCATGGCTCTCTGCTAAAGCTGGAAAACTTCTTTGAAGCTGGATCGGAAAAGTATCGGCAGGTTTGATCCGATATCCGATACTTAAATAATGCTGGTATCGGATACCGATACCGATACTGGATCGGATCTGCCCCATCCCTAATTCGAAGATGAACCGGTAGCCAGTGAAGGGAGGCCAAGACTGGTGTAATGTGCTCTCTTTTGCGTGTGCTGGTTAAAAATTGGGCAGCTGCGTTCTGAACCAGTTAAATTTTAGTGTGTGCCATGTGAAAATACAAGATGGCAACCATATATACACCCTATGTTTATGCTTTCTAGTTTTTATATAGTCTTTTCTCGGCTTTTCCCTCTTCAGGGGTCACCACAGCAAGTTGTCATCCTCCATCTCTGTCCTCTGTCCTCACTCCAACGACCTCCATGTCCTCTCTAACTGCATCCATATATCTCCTCTTAGTCTTTTTCCTGGCAGCTGCATTTCTAACATACTTCTACAAATATACCCACTGACTGTCCCTCCTCTGGACATGTCTAAACCATCTCAGTCTGGCCTCCCTAACTTTATCTCCCAGTTGTTCAACATGTGCTGTACCTCTGATGATCTCAATCCTAATCTTATCCATTCTCGTACAAAGGTGCAAAGTACTTTATTTTTCCATTTGTGCAATGACCAACAATCCAGGCACATTGAAATTCTTGTGCAGAGCTCTCCGTCATAGTCAAAACACTGAAACAACACTAAATACATAAATTAAATAAAAGTAAGAAAGAAGTGGTTTATCTACACTGTACAGAAAATGGGTAATACTGTATAGTACAGTATCTACATTTCCCATGTCACATGACAAGTGACGTTAGGTAGTGTTGGGTTATTTTTGCACCAGATTCAGTCAGTGGTTTTGTTTTGCCATCAGTCTGACTGTGGCAGGGAAAGATCTATAAAAAAAAACACTGTGCTATGGGTGATGATGCTCTGCTGTGTCTCAGGTTATACAATTTCTGTGTCTGATAAGAGAGTGAGCTGGGTGGAGTGAGTCCTTGATGATTCCAGACTGCACTGTTCATATATCGAGTCCATGGAAGGAAGTTTTGTCCCTGTGATCCTCTCCACTGTCTTTATGATGCTGCAGTGCCTTCCTCTCTTCTTGTGTGGTGCTACCATACCGGACGGTGATGCCTGCACTTAGTATACTCTATCTATCCCCCATAAGCCTGGGTGAGAGGGCGTTGGTTCAAACCTGCTGTCCTGAGTAGCCTAATGAAGTAAAACCTTTGCTGGGCTTTTGTCACTGTAGCTGTGGTGTTGAGAGACCAGCTCAGGTGTGATGTAACCTGCAGTCCCAAGAATCTATGGCTGTCTGCATGTCCTCCCTACTACCTCAACTCCTTTAATGATGAGAGGCTGTAATGGGGGAGGGTTCTTCTTCCTGAAGTCCAATATTCAATTCAGTTTATTTATAAAGTAGGGGTGCACCGATTTCAATTTTCTGGCCGATCACCGATTACCGATTTTTAGAAAGTCTGACCTGCCGATTCCGATTTTGGCCGATACCGATTTTCAGGTGTTAAAAGATCAAAATGCACCCTAAATTTTCAGGATTTTCCAACCTGTGTTTAGGCAGATAAAATCGGTAGATAAAATCGGCTTCTCATTTAAAGATCGGCCGATCACCGATCTCCCCAAATTAAGGAAATCGGAGCCGATCGATCGGCCGGCCGATTTATCGGTGCATCCCTATTATAAAGCACCAAGTCACAACAGAAGTCATGTCAGGAACTGAACAGAAACATTCATATATAAAAATATTAATTTAACATTAGTTATGTGAGGAGCAGACTGCTTTGAGTTTAACTCCATCACAGAACTCTCATCTTGAACAAGCATGAAGGCGACAGTGGAAAGGAAAAACTCCCTCATGAGGAAGAAACCTTTAGCAGAACCAGGTTCAGGACAAGAGGCCATCTGCTTTGACCGGCTGGGTTTGGTAGGAACAGATACACAATGGCAGGTCAAGAATCACATGTTAAGATAGAAATAGTATCAAATGAAAACTATTCAGTTTTAATAATTCATTTAAGGAAATGAGGTCAATTTGTCCTCTAGTAATCTAAGTATATAGCAACATAACAAGACAACACTAACTATAGGATTTATCAAAAAGGAAAGTCTTAATCCCAGTCTTCAAACTGGACAATGTGTCAGCCTCATGGACAGAAACTGGAAGTTGGTTCCACAAGAGAGGAGCCTGAGAACTGAAAGATCTTCCTCCCATTCTGCTGCTGGAAACTCTAGGAACCACAAGTAAACCTACAGTCTGAGAGTTAAGTGCTCTGTTAGGGAAAATATAGAACAATAAGATCTGTAATGTAAGATGGAGCTAGGTTATTGAGGGCTTTGTAGGTTAGAAGTAAGATCAAATTAAATTCTGGATTTGACAGAGAGCCAATGGAGAGAAGCTAAAACTGGAGACATATGATCGCTCCCACTAACTCCAGTTAAGACTCTGGCAGCAGCATTTTGGATCAACTGAAGACTTTTTAAAGAAGTATTTGGACACCCAGATAACAAACCATTGTAATAGTCCAGTCTAGACGTGACAAATGCATGAACCAGTTTTTCTGCATCATTTTTAGATGTTTCTAATTTTAGTGATATTACACAGGTTCTAGTAATGTTTTTAATGTGGGGGATAAAATACATGTCCTGATCAAAAATAACACCAAGATTTTTAACATTAGACCTGGAGGCACATTAACCTGCTCAGGTCCAAAAACTAAAACCTCAGTCTTGTCCGTGTTCAAAAGCAGAACATTTACTCTCATGCAGGTTTTTATGTCTTTAAGACATGTTTGTAGTCAGTGTAACTGCTCTACACTTGAATATCGTGCACGTGCACCAACAATATTAAGAGTTTTTTTTTTTCAGTAAAACCATTACTAAGCCTATTTTTATTTTACAGAAAAGAGCTAAAAGGATTATTACAAGAAAGTATTACAGTCATCCTTCAAGTATATTATTTCATCAATTGAAACTATTGAAGTTTTATGATTTGGTGGACTATAATATTCTTTTAGTAATGTATAAAGCTCAGAATTTTATACTACCTCCAAACATACAAACGCTTTTTGTCAAATGGAAAAGTTGTTATAATTTAAAGGGAACAGACATTTATGTAAAGCACAAGTACAGAACCAGTTTAAAGAGTCGGTCTACATCAATACAAGGAATAAGTTTGTGGAATAGTTTGGGAAACGATGTAAAAAAAGTAAAATCTATTTCTATATTTAAGAAAATGATTAAGACTAAATTGTTGAAAAGATATACGTATATAAATTTTAGTTAATATGAAATGTACTAGAAATGTAAATTTGTGATGAGTTATTTATTTCGTTATATTATTTATAGATGATCATTGTTTTGAATTTATTATTTGAATTTATTTGTTTTTTAAAAAGGGGGCAGATATGATAAGATTTTTTTCCTCTTCTGCCACCTTTCATTTGAGATTTTTTTTCTTTCTTTTTTCTCTCTATGTGATTTGCTTTATTAACAGCAGTTAGAATGTAATAAGTACAGGTAGTCCGTTCTGGACTTACGAGCTGGCTAACGAACAGTAAAGTTGTACAGAACATACAGAAAATACAGCACTGGTATGTGTTTTTAGATGAAAGTTAGAAAGGAAATTTCTCTTTCTTCTTTTAAATCTGAAATGAATGAATGAATAAAATAAAATAAATAATAAATAAAAAGTCTCTTTTCAGTCCAGTCCAGAAAAAACACTCGACTTAAAAACTACAAAACATTCACTGTTCAAATCCCTCAGCGACGAGGGACTTCAGTGTCCTGCTTGTTTATTTTTAGATTATTACTGAAGTCATGGGTTTTTGGGCAGTAGCTGTGTTTCCTCAGTGAGTTTCTCATTTTTAATAATCCATAATTAGTGTTTTTCACTCTCGTGAGCTGTAATGTCCTTTTTATGGACGACTGATGAAGTTGGATGAACTGAAACGACCGGCTCGTGTTCTCAGGCTTCTTTAACTGTCGTCATGAAGTTTATTGCTGCTTTTGGAAGATGACTTGTCGTCACTGGCTCAGTTCAGATTTAATTAGATTTTTTTCTAAATGTTTTATTGACTCTATAAAAACACGTCCCACACAGATTCTCACAGCTGCAGCTCTCAGCTCGGAACATCTTTATAAAACACCAGTCACTTCCTCTAACTCAACTCATAAAGGAGTATTTTCACTCATTCTCCCGCATTGTGCAGGAGAGTTGATGCACAGAGGCAGCCGGAGCTCTAAGTCCTGCTGTTCACGCATGGACACATACCGTATTTTCCGGTGTATAAGTCGCACCCTTTTGTCTAATTTGCATGCCCTGCGACTTATAGGGCCAATCGACATATTTATGGATTTTTTCCCATATTTTTAGACCAATTTTTGACAGAGATATGACAGTTTTTCATTTTGGCAAAAAATGGTGCAGTACCACTTTCGGCCGCTAGGAGCGCAGGCAGTACCAGTTACCAGATGCAACTTATATGGCGGTGCAACATGTTTATGGATTTTTCCAATTTATTGGCAATAATTGGACAATGCGACTTATAGGGCGGTGCGACTTATCGGCCGGAAAATACGGTAACAGTTGTTTTCTGTCACGTGAGGGTTGGGAGATAAAACGACACCATCCTGTGGAAACACGCGTTCTGGTCTAGTTCTTTTGCTCTACGTGGACAGGGTTAGTTCAGAAAGGCCCGGGGTTTGTCTCCAGGTGGGGGTCATTCTGTGTGGAGTCTGCAGTCCTTGTAGGCCTGTCACGCTAACAAGTTTTGCTGGAAGATTGTTTCAGAAATTATTGCGATAAACAATAATATTGTTTGAAATTTGACGATAAGTACCGTAATTTTCGCCCTTTAAGTCTGTTTAGTCCAATATGTCCAATAAATTGGAAAATCCATAAACGTGTCGCACCTCCGTCTCCGTGTATGTTACGCGTCTCCGCCCTGCTGCATATGGCGGCCACAGGAGCGTGCACGGAAAGACTTTAACAAGATGAACACGGTAAAAACAATTATTTGTTTGCTGAAAATTATAGCAAAGATGTGTCTTAGCTTAACTTTTCCTTAATAAATGCACGATCAGCTGGATTGAAAAAGTAGTTTCGCTACGTGCACCCGCACGGTTGGGACCGCTGCATTTTCTTTAAAATTTAGCAAGATAAACACTTTAAAAAAAGATTTGTTTGCTAACATTATAGCAAAAGTGTTTCTGAGCTTAACCATTCCTTAAAGTGCGACTAAACACAGGCTGAGAAAGTACCTCTTCCCCCTGAAGCAGTTTGAAAATCTCCCTGAAAATGGGCGTGTCGAGAGACAAGGAGGGGTGGAGGTAGAGTTGTGCTTTTGTTCACGCCTCCACCAGCAACAACCTAAAACAAATTAAACCTCTAGCCAACAACATACACCAAGCAACAACAAAGTATAAACATGTAGATGTATTTATCTATTCCACCCATTCCATCCAAAACCAAAGGCTTACAAAAATGGATAAAAAATGAAAAGTAAAACCGTTTGTCAGGAGTGAAATGTGGCACTTCCATATAAGGTATGAATGCTGCAGGACCTTCTCATCTCTGCAGGGGATTGGCTCTGCTTGAACCACCTTTGTGATGTCAGAGTGAGAAAACGTGTCACAGTGAGAATCCTAGACCAATAAGAGAATTAAGCTGCAATACCTATGTTCAACCCATAGATGTTGCCATAAACACGTTTTTAGACCGGGGTTTAGTTCCTCTTTAATAAATTCACGTACAGTAATAGTCAAATCTGCTGGATTTAAATTGTTTCGCTTTGACGTCTTCCAAACGGCCGCGGAAATTAATTATAAATGAATCAAATTTTCGCTCAAACATCTCCTACAGCTAACAGTTTGTAAATATCCATCCAGTGATTACTTTCTGTAAGTTTCATCAAAATCTGTTGTAATAATAATAATAATAACTTTTATTTATAACGCACTTTACATCAAACAGATCTCAAAGTGCTGTTGTGTCGTTCTTGAGATATTTTGCTAACAAACACTAGTTCAGACCTACCTCCAGAGTTCAGGAGGCCGGGCTTTAACAGAGTGAGTCCGAGCAGAGGAGGCTTCTGTCGGACACTTGAGCTGGGAACAGTCGGAGGACCCTAGCGGCCGAAAGTGGTACTGCACCATTTTTTTCGTCAGAATGAACGGAAACTGTCGGGAAAAAATTAGGGATGGGGCTGATCCGATCCAGTATCGGTATGCGATACCAGCATTATTTAAGTATCGGGTATCGGATCCAACCTGCCGATACTTTTCCGATCCAGCTTCAAAGAGCACTTGTGTTAAATCACATTCTGTGACTGCCGTCTTAACATTGTGTGAGATAAACCCAATGAAGACACTCTTATGCCTTACAATAGGGAACCCACTGACTTTAACGGCACACAGGACAGGAGGCAAGTACAGGTGACCCCCGACCTACGTACGAGTTTGGGACCTAAGAACCGTTCGCAGCTCGATCCGTTCGTAGGTAGGGGGTGAAAATTATATTTAAAAAAAAAAATTATTCATTCATTCATTCATTCAACCTTTATTTATCATGCTAACGGAGCGCGCGCACACATTTAAGCATGTAAAGTAGTGTACTGTAATGTTAAACATTGCTATTCACATTTACAGAATAAATAAAAATATATTTTCTTACTTTGAGATGGTCAAAGCCGACATCTTAGGTTGCCATGCGTTGATTGTTGTCGGGCCGAGCAGCGCGGGGGCCGGCAAGCCACCGCAGCTGCTCCAGGCCTGTGTTAGCTAGCTGGCTAGCTTCTGCTAGCCAAGCCATGAGCTAGTGTTGGAGCGGCGGCGCGATCAATCTGCAGCTGCTGCTCCAGCCGCTGCTCCAGCCTGAGACGTCCACAGAGCTATTCCAGCTAGTAATTAATCCACATGATGCGATCCTGGTCACCAGTGTTCAAAAGGCCGGCTCCCGTGTTAGCTCCAGTGTTAGCTCTGGAGCTAGCCAGGCCGGAGGTGTAGCCAGGCCGGCCGGAGGTGTTCGCACGGCGGCCTGGCACGATCGGCGATAAATCCGCTGCCTGAGACATCCACAAAGTTCACAGAGACGTTTCCAGCTAGTAATTAATCCATATGAAGCCATCCTGGTCACCAGTCTTCGTCCAGCTCTCGGCAGCTAACCTAAGATGGCGTCCGCCGGTGTTCTACATTAATTTGTGACCGGAGACCCCAGTGACTGAACCTTAAATAGCGTCCGGTGTTCTACATTAATTTGTGACCGTGTAAACTGAAGACCTACTTCCTGTTTCCCAAAATTGCTCAAAAATTGCTCAAAAATGATCAGAAATGATCTTTTTTATCATAATTATTATTTATAAAGCCTTTAAAACAACCAGAGCTGCAACAAAGTGATGTACACATGAAATTAAGAACATTTAAACACAAAAAAAAAAAATAATAATAATAATATTTTTTTTTTTTTTTAATTCATATTTTTATTAAATATGATATGTTCGTAAGTCCCGTGGTTCGCAGGTCGATGGGGTCGTAGGTCGGGGGTCACCTGTATACCACACACATGTCCTCCTTACTCATGGTGCAACTGAAAAAACTAAAAAAGCGCTAAGCATGATGGGAAAGACAACACAGCCACTCTCTTTACCCAATAAGAGAGTTGATTTTGTTGTCTTTCCCATTATAACCAATACAGTAGTTATAACCAATAGTTTGTCCAGCTAAAGCTGAAAAAACTAAAAAAGTGCTAAGCACGATGGGAAACACAACACAGCCACTCCCCTTAACCAATAAGAGTGGATTTTGTTGTCTTTCCCATAATGCTTAGCGTTTTTTAAGTTTTCCAGCTTTAGCTTTGTTTTCCAGCTATAATCCACTCTCTTATTGGTTAAGGGGAGTGGCTGTGTTGTCTTTCCCATCATGCTTAGCGCTTTTTTAGTTTTTTCAGCTGCACCATGAGTAAGGAGGACATGTGGGTGGTATAATTGCCTCCTGTCCTGGGTGCTGTTAAAGGCTTAAAAGTGTCTTCATTGGGTTTATCTCAAACAATGTTAAAATGAATAGATTGGGTACAAAAGTTTCATTATACAGAGTCACATACCTGAACAGTATCCGATCGGAAAAGTATTGGTATTGGTCAATACTTAATTTATAGGTATCGGATCGGAAATGAGAAATGTGGATCGGTGCATCCCTGGAAAAAATCCATAGATTTGTTGCTTCGCCCCATAAGTCGCAGGACAT
>JBBPBX010001915.1:72339-96302 GCA_038048925.1 Garcialebias charrua | reverse complement strand
CCATCCATCCATCCATCCATTTTCTTCCGCTTATCCGGGGTCGGGTCGCGGGGGTAGCAGCCTAAGTAGGGAGGCCCAGACTTCCCTCTCCCCAGCCACTTGGAGCAGCTCCTCTGGGGGAATCCCAAGGCGTTCCCAGGCCAGCCGAGAAACATAGTCCCTCCAGCGTGTCCTGGGTCTTCCTCTGGGTCTCCTCCCGGTGGGACATGCCCGGAACACCTCACCAGGGAGGCGTCCAGGAGGCATCCTAACCAGATGCCCGAGCCACCTCAACTGGCTCCTCTCGATGTGGAGAAGCAGCGGCTCTACTCCGAGTCCCTCCCGGATGACTGAGCTTCTCACCCTATCTCTAAGGGAGAGTCCAGCCACCCTGCGGAGAAAACTCATTTCAGCCGCTTGTATCCGAGATCTTGTTCTTTCGGTCATAACCCAAAGCTCATGACCATAGATGAGGGTGGGAACGTAGATCGATCGGTAAATTGAGAGCTTTGCCTTTTGACTCAGCTCTCTCTTCACCACGACAGACCGGTACAGCGCCCGCTTCACTGCGGACGCTGCACCTATCCGCCTATCGATCTCACGCTCCAGTTTTCCCTCATTCGTGAACAAGATCCCGAGATACTTAAACTCCTCCACTTGGGGCAGGACCTCCTCCCCGACCCGGAGAGGGCACATGAAATTAAGAACATATAAACAAAAGATGAGATGAAATCATGAAAAACAACAGTCATGTGTTTAATACAGAAGTGGGTTGAGCCTAACCAGGGGTTGCTAGGTGAGGGGCTGGACTCAGGTTGGGGTGGGTTGTCCTAGCGCTTGTGACGTCACAAGCGCGATTGACTTCCAGTTTATTTCAAAAACGAACCGTTTTTATCACAGATAAATAAATCTACTTAGAGTAAATAAACCACTGGGTGCATTTTTTTGGCACAAGGACTGTTTTTTTATGAAGTAAATACCCAAAGTTGAGTAAAAAAAACATTAAAAAGTGAATTTTGCATCTGTGGTCCCCTTTAAAGGGAAAAATATGTTGTTTCAAAATTTCATGGCATCAACAAATTCCAAAAAAGTTGGAACAAGTCCATTTTTACCACTGTGTGGCATCCCCCCTTCTTCTTACAACACTCAACAGACGTCTGGGGACAGAGGAGACCAGTTTCTCAAGTTTAGAAATAGGAATGCTCTCCCATTCATGTCTAATACAGGCCTCTAACTGTTCAATCGTCTTGGGCCTTCTTTGTCGCACCTTCCTCTTTATGATGCGCCAAATGTTCTCTATAGGTGAAAGATCTGGACTGCAGGCTGGACATTTCAGTACCCGGATCCTTCTCCTACGTAGCCATGATGTTGTGATTGCTGCAGAATGTGGTCTGGCATTATCTTGTTGAAAAATGCAGGGTCTTCCCTGAAAGAGATGATGTCTAGATGGAGCATATGTTGTTCTAGAACCTGAACATAGTTCTCTGCATTAATGGTGCCTTTCCAGACATGCAAGCTGCCCATGCCACAAGCGCTCATGCAACCCCATACCATCAGTGATGCAGGCTTCTGAACGGAGCGTTGATAACAACTTGGGCTATCCTTGTCCTCTCTGGTCCGGATGACATGGCGTCCCAGTGTTCCATAAAGAACTTCAAATCGTGACTCATCTGACCACAGAACAGTCTTCCATTTTGCCACACTCCATTTTAAATGACCCCTGGCCCAGTGCAAACGTCTGAGCTTGTGGAGCTTGCTTAGAAATGGCTTCCTCTTTGCACTGTAGAGTTTCAGCTGGCAACGGCGGATGGCACGGTGGATTGTGTTCACTGACAATGCTTTCTGGAAGTATTCCTGAGCCCATTCTGTTATTTCCTTGACAGTGGCATTCCTGTTTGAGGTGCAGTGACGTTTAAGGGCCCGGAGATCACGAGCATCCAGTAGAGTTTTACGGCCTTGACCCTTACGCACAGCGATTGTTCCAGATTCTCTGAATCTTTTGATGATGTTATGCACGGTTGATGATGATAACTTAAAAGTCTTTGCTATTTTATGCTGGGTAACACCATTCTGGTATTGCTGCACTATCTTTCTGCGCAACAATGGTGGTATTGCACTTTGGTCCTGTGGGTGTTTAAAGTACTCTATAAATAAAACTTGTATGGTATGGTATAGTATTGGTGATCATCTTACCATCTTGGCTTCTGAGAGACACTGACACTCTGATAAGTTCTTTTTATACCCAATCATGTTGTCAATTGACCTAATTAGTGTTAATTGGTCTTCCAGCTGTTCGTTATATGCTCAATTTCCTTTTTCCAGCCACTTATTGCTACTTGTCCCAACTTTTTTGGGATTTGTTGACACTGTGAAATTTTGAATCAACATATTTTTCCTTTAAAATGTTACATTTACTCAGATTAAACTTTTGATCTGTCATCTATGTTCTATTACGAATAAAATATTGACATTTCGCCATCTCCACATCATTGCATTCAGTTTTTATTCACAATTTGTTTAGTGTCCCAACTTTTTTGGAATCCGGTTTGTACTATTCCTACTTCACGGTTTTTCACTTATCGCGGGTCTTCAGGGTACGGATCTCCCGCAATAAACGAGAGACTACTGCGACTCTCAACATTGTTCAGTTGTAACACATAAAATCGGTTTGACATCAGTAAGCACAAACATAATTAATACATAAGGCGCACCGGATTATAAGGCTCACTGTCGATTTTTAAGAAAAATTAATGGATTTTAAGTGCGCCTTATAGTCCGAAAAATATGGTAAGTAATATAACAAAACAAAGATACATTCTTACAGAATCAGCGGGTAAATCCAGCAGGCGTTCTAAGGCGTTTTTAGCAGCATTCTGTTTAGCTTCTTTCTTGTTCTTCCCCACGCCTTCAGGGTAAGCCTGGCCATTAACGACTGCTCTTATTGTGAATCTGAAAAGTGACATAAAAAAACCTGTTGGTTCACGAAAAACACAATATATATATAACACAATATATGTATTTGATCCCTTACAAACCAACCAGAATTCTGACTCCCAAAAACTGGTTATATACTGTACCCGTGAGACACACAGCTTAAAGCCAATGAAATGGTCCAATTTCAAACACTCCTGATTCCAACTCGTTTTATAAACAAAGCTCATCTGTCCACTGAATCTGTTTCTTCCTTTCCAACCTCTCCACCGCCAGTGGAAAAACCAAAAATACGTCAAAGGATGTCACGAATGAGACAATAGTTGTAGATCTGCACAAGCTAATGGGCAACAAGACCATGAGGAAGAAGGTTGTTGGTGAGAAGGTGACAAGTGTTGTGTGATTAAGAAATCAAAAGTAAAATGGCTCCCTCAGTCTGAAGAATCTGGGCTCATCGTGACAAAAATGAGGGATAAGTTCGCAGATACATGGGAGGAACATCGTAATAATAATAATAATAATAATCATTTTATTTAAAAGCGCCTTTCAGGACGCCCAAGGACACTTCACAGCAAGAAACAAAGCAAACACAGTTGAAACATCAGTAGGAACAAATTGAAATATAGAATAAATAAAGAATATAAAATACAAAATAAAATATATCCATCCATCCATCCATCCATCCATCTTCTTCCGCTTATCCGGGGTCGGGTCGCGGGGGTAGCAGCCTAAGTAGGGAGGCCCAGACTTCCCTCTCCCCAGCCACTTGGAGCAGCTCCTCCGGGGGAATCCCAAGGCGTTCCCAGGCCAGCCGAGAAACATAGTCCCTCCAGCGCGTCCTGGGTCTTCCTCTGGGTCTCCTCCCGGTGGGACATGCCCGGAACACCTCACCAGGGAGGCGTCCAGGAGGCATCCTAACCAGATGCCCGAGCCACCTCAACTGGCTCCTCTCGATGTGGAGAAGCAGCGGCTCTACTCCGAGTCCCTCCCGGATGACTGAGCTTCTCACCCTATCTCTAAGGGAGAGTCCAGACACCCTGCGGAGAAAACTCATTTCAGCCGCTTGTATCCGAGATCTTGTTCTTTCGGTCATAACCCAAAGCTCATGACCATAGATGAGGGTGGGAACGTAGATCGATCGGTAAATTGAGAGCTTTGCCTTTTGACTCAGCTCTCTCTTCACCACGACAGACCGGTACAGCGCCCGCTTCACTGCGGACGCTGCACCTATCCGCCTATCGATCTCACGCTCCAGTTTTCCCTCATTCGTGAACAAGATCCCGAGATACTTAAACTCCTCCACTTGGGGCAGGACCTCCTCCCCGACCCGGAGAGGGCATGCTACCCTTTTCCGGCTCAAGACCATGGCCTCGGATTTGGAGGAACTGATCCTCATCCCGGCCGCATCACACTCGGCTGCAAACCGCTCCAGTGAAAGTTGTAAATCACGAACTGATGAAGCCAGTAGGACCACATCATCTGCAAAAAACAGAGAAGCGATTCTAAGGTCACCAAAACGGATCCTCTCAACACCTTGGCTGCGCCTAGAAATTCTGTCCATAAAAGTTATGAACAGAATCGGTGACAAAGGGCAACCTTGGCGGAGTCCAACTCTCACCGGAAACGAGCCTGACTTACTGCCGGCAATGCGGACCAAGCTCTGACACCGGTCGTACAGGGACCTAACAGCCCTTATCAAAGGGCCTGGTACCCCATACTCCCGGAGTACCCCCCACAGAACCCCCCGAGGGACGCGGTCGAATGCCTTCTCCAAGTCCACAAAGCACATGTAAACTGGTTGGGCAAACTCCCACGCACCCTCCAGGACCCTGCTGAGGGTGTAGAGCTGGTCCAGTGTTCCACGACCAGGACGAAAACCACACTGCTCCTCCTGAATCCGAGGTTCGACTATCCGACGGACCCTCCTCTCCAGAACCCCTGAATAGACCTTACCAGGGAGGCTTAAGAGTGTGATCCCCCTATAGTTGGAACACACCCTACGGTCCCCCTTTTTGAATAGGGGAACCACCACCCCAGTCTGCCAATCCAAGGGAACTGCCCCCGATGTCCACGCGATATTGCAGAGTCGCGTAAGCCAACACAACCCTACAACATCCAGAGCCCTAAGGAACTCCGGGCGAATCTCATCCACCCCCGGAGCCTTGCCACCGCGGAGCTTTTTAACCACCTCGGCGACCTCAGCACCAGAGATCGGAGAACCCGACCCAAAGTCCCCAGGCTCCGCTTCCTCAGTGGAAGACGTGCCAGTAGGATTGAGGAGGTCTTCGAAGTATTCCGCCCACCGACTCACAACATCCCGAGTTGAGGTCAGCAGCACGCCACCCCCACCATAAATGGTGTTGGTCGCGTACCTCTTTCCCCCCCTGAGACGCCGGATGGTGGACCAGAATCGCCTCGAAGCCGTACGGAAGTCATTCTCCATGGCCTCTCCGAACTCCTCCCACGCCCGAGTTTTTGCCTCAGCAACCACCCGAGCCGCATGCCGCTTGGACTGCCGGTACCTATCAGCTGCTTCCGGGGTCCCACAAGCCAAAAAGGCCCAATAGGACTCCTTCTTCAGCCTGACAGCATCCCTCACTGCCGGTGTCCACCACCGGGTTCGAGGGTTGCCACCACGACAGGCACCAACAACCTTGCGGCCACAGCTCCGATAAGCTGCCTCGACAATAGAGGCGCGGAACACGGCCCACTCGGACTCCATGTCCCCCGCCTCCCTCGGAACGTGTTCAAAGCTCTCCCGGAGGTGGGAGTTAAAGCTCCGTCTTACGGGAGACTCTGCCAGACGTTCCCAGCAGACCCTCACAATACGTTTGGGTCTGCCAGGTCTGACCGGCATCCTCCCCCACCATCGGAGCCAACTCACCACCAGGTAGTGGTCAGTTGACAGCTCCGCCCCTCTCTTCACCCGAGTGTCCAAGACATGCGGCCGCAGATCAGATGAGACGACAACAAAGTCGATCATCGAACTGCGACCTAGGGTGTCCTGGTGCCAAGAGCACATATGGACACCCTTATGCTTAAACATGGTGTTCGTTATGGACAATCCATGACGAGCACAGAAGTCCAATAACAGAACACCACTCTGGTTCAGATCAGGGGGGCCGTTCCTCCCAACCACACCCCTCCAGGTCTCACTGTCATTGCCCACGTGAGCGTTGAAGTCCCCCAGTAGAACAAGGGAGTCCCCAGGAGGCGCACTCTCCAATACCCCCTCCAAGGACTCCAAAAAGGGTGGGTAGTCTGAGCTGCCGTTTGGTGCATAGGCACAAACAACAGTCAGAGCCCGTCCCCCCACACGTAGGCGAAGGGAGGCTACCCTCTCGTTCACCGGGGTGAACCCCAACGTACAGGCACCAAGATGGGGGGCAACCAGTATGCCCACTCCTGCTCGGCGCCTCTCACCAGGGGCAACTCCAGAGTGGAAGAGTGTCCAACCCCTCTCAAGGAAACTGGTTCCAGAGCCATGCGTTGAGGTGAGTCCGACTATTTCTAGTCGGAACCTCTCAACCTCACACACTAGCTCAGGCTCCTTCCCCACCAGAGAGGTGACATTCCATGTCCCAATGGCCAGCTTCTGTAGCCGAGGATCAGACCGCCAGGGTCCCCGCCCTCGGCCACCACCCATCTCACATTGCACCCGACCCCTTTGGCCCCTCCCACAGGTGGTGAGCCCATGGGAAGGGGGACCCACGTCTCCTCTTCGGGCTGTGCCCGGCCGGGCTCCATGGGTAAAAGCCCGGCCACCAGGCGCTCGCCAGCGTGCCCCACCTCCGGGCCTGGCTCCAGAGTGGGGCCCCGGTGACCCGCGTCCGGGCGAGGGAAAACTTAGTCCATTTATTTCACTCATCATAGGGGTTTTTGGGCTGCACTTTGTCTGGTCCCTCACCTAGGACCTGTCTGCCTTGGGTGACCCTACTAGGGGCATGAAGCCCCTGACAGCATAGCTCCTAGGATCATTGGGACACTCAAACCCCTCCACCACGGTAAGGTGGCAGCCCAGGGAGGGCTTTATTAAAGTAATGATAAGCTAGTCTAAAGAGATGTGTTTTCAGGGCAGTCTTGAACAGAGAAAGGGAGGTGGTGTTTCAAAGGTCTGGCGGTAGAGCGTTCCAGAGGTGAGGGGCAGAGCAGGTGAAGGCCCTGCTCCCCATGGTGGAGAGGTCGGGCAGAGGGTACATGGAGATGTAGCGAAGAGGAGGATCTGAGAGAGCGTGATGGGATGGAGATTTGTAGGAGGTCAGATAGATAAGGAGGGGCAAGGTTGTGGATAGCTTTGAACGTGAGAAGTAGAATTTTGAAGATGATGCGTGATTTAACCGGGAGCCAGTGGAGCTGCTGCAGGACAGGAGTGATGTGGTTATAGTAGGAGGTTTGAGTGATGACACGGGCAGCTGAGTTCTGGACCATCTGTAACTTGTGGAGAGATTTGTTGGGGAGGCCATAGAGAAGGGAGTTGCAGTAGTCGATACGGGAAGTCACAAGACTGTGCACCAGGATGGCTGTGGAGCGGGGTGTGAGAGAAGGACGGAGACGGTTAATATTACGGAGGTGAAAATAGGCAGACCGAGTAATATTGTTGATGTGTGAAGTGAAGGAGAGAGTGGTGTTGAGGATGACACCGAGGCTCTTGACCTGAGGGGAGGATAGCAGAGAGTTGTTAAGGGGGACGAGAAGATGTTCTAAGTTTTTGGTACCAACTAGAATGATTTCTGTTTTGTTGCTGTTTAGTTGAAGGAAATTGTTAGAAAACCAGTGATTTAGCTCATTGAGACAGTCGGTGAGGATGGAGGGTGGGTGGGTGGAGTTTGGTTTTGTAGACAAGTAGAGCTGTGTGTCATCAGCATAACAGTGGAAATGGACGCCGTATTTGCAGAAGATGTGACCTAGAGGAAGGAGGTAAATGATGAAGAGGAGGAGTCAGAGGACAGAGCCTTGGTGGACACCTGTGGAGACAGGGGAAGACTGGGAACGGAAGGATTTAAGCTGAATTAATTGAGTGCGGTCAGAGAGATAGGAGTTGAACCAGTCTAACGGAGTACCTGAGATGCCAATGGAGGTTAGTCTGTTGAGGAGGATAGAATACCATACCATACCATACCATTTTATTTATAAAGCACTTTAAACAGGAACAAGTCCACACCAAAGTGCTGGACAAACAAACACGCAACAGGCAACACAGACAATGAAGTACAACACGAAAAACATAAAAACATTGCAGATCATAAATCAAACGATCCAATACAAATCAGCTGGCATTGAAAGCGATGGAGTAGTAGTGAGTTTTTAACCGGGATTTGAAAACTGAGAGGGAGGGGGCCTGTTTGATGAGCAGCGGTAACTCGTTCCAGAGTCTTGGGCCTGCTACAGAGAACGCCCTGTCACCCCTGCGCTTAAGGCGAGTTTCTGGAACTATTAAGAGTAGGGATGTCCCGATCCGATCACGTGATCGGAAATCGGTCCCGATCACGTGATTTCAGACTCGACTCGAATCGGGCGTTACACACCGATCAGGGATCGGATATATATGTGTATATTTATTCTAAACACAAACGGGAATATTATAATAATAATATAATAATTGTCTAATCTTGTCATCTGCGTATGTTTCCCATACACAGACGAAATTCGTCTCTGCATTTAACCCAACCACCTACCAGGCGGTGCAGTGAGCAGCCATAGAAGGCGCTCGGGGAGCTGGAGAAATAGGTGTGCACTCATAGACACCCCAAGGTGTGTAGTGGCCAGGACGCGAACCCGCGTCCTTCGGGTCCCAAGTCAAACGCCCTAACCACTACACCATCTTATATTAACTGTATGTTGAGTTACAGAGTCAAATTGTCTCGAAACAAAACGTGCACAATATTTTTGCAGCAACGCCTGCCGTAAAGCAGTGACTGTCGTAAAAAAGAAGCGGAACGCAGCATAAGCTTGAAGTGGAGGCAGCGATGTCTGTCGTGTGGAGATATTTTAAAGTGGATGACAACGATATTGCGTTTGCAAACTGTGAGATATGTACAGTTCGTATTTCAAGAGGAGGTACAGACAGTTCGTATTTCAAGAGGAGGTAAGGAAAAGGCTGCATTTAACACAACAACCTAAGTTTCTTATTTGTTTACATGCCTGCTCAGTATTTTAAGTTGAGCTGCTTATTTTAAATTAGACATTTTTATTTCATACTGTTGCACTAAACTTCAATGTGAAGAATTTTTTAAAAATCTTATTACGGTACTTGATTGTTCAATCTACCTCACAGAAGTACTCTGTTAAATATTAAGGTAAATAATATAAAAATTAAGGGACATCTGGATCCGTTTCTTTTTTTTCCCTTCATTTTAAAAATGTATTTTAGAAGTATCGGATCGGGACTCGAAATCGGCCAATTCTCAAATTAAAGGACTCGGACTCGGGGTAAAAAAAACCTGATCGGGACATCCCTAATTAAGAGTACCTGATCCTCTGACCTCAAAGCACGTGGAGGGACATATGGGTGTATCAGATCCGAGAGATAGGCGGGGGCGAGACTGTTCAGCGATTTGTAGACATACATGAGAATTTTGAATTGGATTCGAAGATGAACCGGTAGCCAGTGAAGGGAGGCCAAGACTGGTGTAATGTGCTCTCTTTTGCGTGTGCTGGTTAGAAATCGGGCAGCTGCGTTCTGAACCAGTTGTAATCGTGCAATGGTGGCTTGACTGACGCCAAACAGAAGTGAATTGCAGTAATCAAGCCTAGATGTAATGAATGCGTGAATCACTGTCTCCAGGTGCTTTTTGGATAATATGGGCTTCAGCTTAGACAGACGCCTCAGCTGGAAAAAACAGGATTTGACGATCATGTTTACATGACTGTTGAGTTTCATGGAAGGATCCATTATCACTCCCAGATTTTTGACTTTTTGTTTTTCGGATAGGGGTAGAGCAGACAGGTCAATGCAGTGGTTTGAGGTTGTGTCATTGGGAATGACAGATGGTGTCGAAGGCAGAGCTTAAATCAAGAAGAATGAGGATGGACAGAAGACCAGAGTCAGCAACAAGAAGAAGGTCGTTAGTAATTTTTATTAGAGCTGTTTCGGTGCTATGGTGGGGGCAAAAACCGGATTGATCGTAATGATCTAAAGGCAGTGGAGACCACCAAGGACAACACTGGTAACACACTGTACCACGACCCGTAAGGTCCCCCTCCTCGAGAAGGTCGATCTTAGGATGCCACAATTCAGAGAAGGGATGGGAGAAAAAGCTGCGGACAAGACCAAAATCAAGCTCTCTTCAGAAAAATGCCGAGTATGACAAGAAAAATATAATCCCCAGAGTCAAACACGGAGGTGGAAACATTATGGTTTGGACCTGAAGGTACAGGATGAAACCATAGCATTGATGGGCCAAAGATGTACCATAAGATCTTGGACTAGAACCTTTTCCCCTCAGCCAGAACACTGAAGACGAGTTGTTGATGAGTCTCCATCATGACAGTGACACAAAACACCGTCAAGGCCACGAAGGAGTGGCCTAACCGTTCTCCAGACCTTGGTCCTTGATGAAAACCTGTGGAAAGAGCTGAAGCTTTGAGTGGCTTAGCAGCAGCCCAAAAAAATAATAATTAATAATAATAATAATTAGTGTTACTGTAACCCCAGTCACGGCATAACTTGTGGTGTGTTTGAGCAGCACATCTCATCCCAATTGCTCCCCGGCGCGCTTTCTATAGCTGCCCACTGCCCCACCTGGTGGTGATTGGGTTAAATGCAGAGTCAAATTTCGTCTTGTATGGAAACATACACAGATGACAAAAATGTGACATTATTATTATTATTAAAGGGGACCACACATGCAAAATTCACTTTTTAATGTTTTTTTTACTCAACTTTGGGTATGTACTTCATAAAAAAACAGTCCTAAGGCCAAAGAAATGCACCCAGTGGTTTATTTACTCTAAGTAGATTTATTTGTCTGTGATAAAAACGGTTCGTTTCTCACTTCCTGCGGTTTGTGACGTCACAAACCGCAGCCAATCTGCCACAACCCACCCCAACATGAGTCCAGCCCCTCACCTAGCAACCCCTGGTTAGGCTCAACCCACTTCTGTATTAAACACATGACTGTTGTTTTTCATGATTTCATCTCATCTTTTGTTTATATGTTCTTAATTTCATGTGTACAGCACTTTGTTGCAGCTGTGGTTTTTTAAATGGCTTTATAAATAAAGTATAATTGTTATTTTTATGTTTTAGTTCAATTTTTAGTGTATTTGCGATCGCTCCCAACGCGCAGCCGGCAAAAATTAAACGAGCGGACCCCCGGCGTAGGGACCGGCGGCAACGGGACCCTCTTCTGGCGCGATGGAGCGGAGCTTCAACTGTACAGCCTCGCTGCAGCCTCGCAGCAGCCTCGCAGCAGCGAGGACCTTCTCCTTACGGATTAATTTACGGGAGACACTTGGTGAACTTTGTGTTGTCTTGACTGGAACAGCGATAACTCCCAAAATCTCCGCGTGCAACGAGCGGAGCTGGCGAACACCGGAAGAGGAACAAGCTAACATTAGCATCGGATTCGGGTGGTCTAATGCTAAAAGGAGCAGCAAATTGCGGCGCGCTCAGACGGGTTTCGGTAAGTTATCTTAAGCTAGCACTAACAGTAAGTCAAATGAGTAATAAAAAAAGAGCTAATTTTAAAACAACAACACATTACAGATACTGGCTGTTACAGAGGGCGTAAACAGATCGTTGAAGGGCGTGGACTTCAGAACTTGTATCAGAAACCGGTCGTTCAAAACGAAAGTTAAAAATGGCAGAATTAAAAAGGGTATAATTAATTATCTAAGAATTATTTTGTGTATTAAAATGAATTAATATTGTCAAGATAGCACACAGACATAACATAAAATTTTTAAAGACCTATATGTGGTCCCGGAGTGGGTCCAAATACCTGCTGAGGTGAGTGCAAACCTGGTGACAAGAAACGTTTAACCAAAGTTTCTCCACCAAGTCGGGTGATGCTTTCTAAACAATGTGCAGCTTTTATGTTTTTATTTATATTCAATTCTTATTCTGAATCTTTTCCATTAAAATGAAACTACAATAAAATATAATAATAATAATAATGTCCTTTTCTGTCATCTGTGTATGTTTCCCATACACAGACGAAATTCGTCTCTGCATTTAACCCAACCACCACCAGGTGGTGCAGTGAGCAGCCATAGAAAGCGCCCGGGGAGCTGGAGAATTAGGTGTGCACTCATAGACACCCCAAGGTGTGTAGTGGCCGGGGCGCGAACCCGCGTCCTTCGGGTCCCAAGTCGGAAGCCCTGCCACTACACCATCTTGGGCCCACATATATGAGACTGTTCATTTTATTGTAGATGAACAAACTTAGGGTGGTGGAGTTTAGGTATCTGAGCGAATTGTTCGATCCTGAGCAGGATGAAGTGAGAGATGGATGCTGCCTCATCCTCAGTAATGAGGGCGTTGCTCCGGTTGATTAAGAAAGAGTTGAGCTGAAAGTGGAACTAAACCCCGGTCTAAAAACGTGTTTATGGTGACCCCTATGGGGTTGAACAGAGGAATTGCACCTTAATTTTCTTATTGGTCAAGGACGTTCACTCTGCCGTGTCTTGTACACTCTGACTCTGACATCACAAAGGTGGTTCAAGCAGAGCCAATCCCCTGCAGAGATGAGAAGGTCCTGCAGCATTCATACCTTATATGGAAGTGCCACATTTCACTCCTGACAAGCGGTTTTATTTTTCTTTTTTTTCCCATTTTTTTAAGCCTTTGGTTTTGGATGGAATGGGTGGAATAGATAAATACATCTACATGTTTATCCTTTGTTGTTGCTTGGTGTATGTTGTTGGCTAGAGGTTTAATTTGTTTTAGGTTGTTGCTGGTGGAGGCGTGAACAAAAGCACAACTCTACCTCCACCCCTCCTTGTCTCTCGACACGCCCATTTTGATTGTGATTTTGAATCTGCTTAGGGGGAGAAGTTACCATCTCAACCTGTGTTTAGTTCCACTTGAAAGGCAAAGCTATCGACTTACTGGTTTGCCTACGTTACAGCACTCTTATGTCCATGAGGTTTGGCGCCATATACCGTATTTTCCGGCGTATAAGTCGCATCAGTTGAAAAAAGCAGCATGAAGAGGAATAAAACATATATAAGTCGCATTTATTATGCATTTATTTAAAGGTGGGCTGACATGATGTTTGAACTTTTCATAAAATGGTTCAACATATACATCTTATCATTCAACTATGGCTACGTTCACACTGCAGGCAAATCCGACCCAAATCCGATTTTTTTTGCCCCATCTGACCCATATCCGATTTTTTTATGACAGTCTGAACGCGACAAATCCGATTTTTTCAAATCCGACCCAGGCCGTTTCAGTATGTGGTTTTAAATCGGATATATATCTGATGTTTTCAAAGCGACTGCAGTGTGAACGCTCATGTGACTTACATCTGACTTTTGCATCACCGATGTCACGTCAAAGTCCCACCACTCTTGGCTCCTACTCCGCATCCACACACCCCTCTGAACAGAGGTAGCAGCCACAGCTCCAAAAATCGCCATCACTAAAAATTTTGCTCGCTTTCTTCTCAGTTTTCTTTTGCCTTTAATCATTTGGATGTTTAGCTTTCCCCGATTGGACAACAACTTCAAAATTACCGAACACACACTGAAAACTGTCGCGTCCATGTTTACTTCCGCAAACACAGGGTGCTGCGTGTCACGTGACGTTCTGAGACACGTTTTCTTCTGCGCAAGCGGGTCGCTTCTGCAATGTAGATCGTTCACACTGGAGTCTGATGCAGGTCGCATTTAAAATGTAGTGTGAACGTTCACATCAAAAGATCAGTTTTTTTTTTTTTTTATCGGAATTGAGCATTAAGACCTGCAGTGTAAACGTAGCCTAAGTTCGTTGTTTCAAACAAAATGATAATTTAATGAAAATTTGTTTAAAAAGTGAGTTTAAAATTTGCGCCGTGTTTATTCACGGGAAATCCGATTACACGCAAATGCAACATCTGTGACGTCAGAGCAGGACTTTCACTCTGCGGCTGTGCATAGAACGCAGATCCATTTTCTGCACGTTCACCCTTTTCTCTTTTTTGTATAAATTGAAAAATGCCGTTACGTTGTGTAGCATTTGGGTGTTCTAATATCATCAGTGAACGAGTGAGCCCTTTCACTTTCCCGAAAGATGAAATACTTCGGACAAAACAAACAAAGCTGTTCCCCTTGGAGCCCCCCTCGCTCCACCCGAGAGAGCCCCCCTCGCTCCACTCCACCTGAAAGGTAAGGCAGAACCTGTGGTTTCTTGTTCAACCCCCTGAACTAAAGCCCCCAGTAGAGCTCTGCGTTGGGCCGAACGCCGCTGCACGCCGTGTGAGCGCCACGGCGCAAGCCTTTGAACGCGGGCGTGAACGCGCCAAGCTCAAATTTTACGACCGCCTACACGCGCGCGTTGTCTCACAATAAACTGCCCGGCGCGGACTGTTTTGTATGAGACACAAATGTATTAAATTCCCCTTCTTCATCGCTGATCTGGACTTTTCTTTTGTTTTTTTTGCCAAAAGTCAAGTGATCGCTTGAAGCGGTCACCATTCGCTTCCTCCTCCGATGAGGAGGAATGAATGAATTTGTCACGAGCGAACCAAATGTCCAACGTGGATGCGCCAGGTTCTAAATATTTCCTGGTGGGCTGTGGGCTGCAGGACCAGCGCTCCCTGTTTTTATTTTATTTTTTAGAACTTTTTATTAACATATAAACACAAAATACCGCTGCGCAGCCCGTGCCTTTTCTTTCACCATTCGACCTGTCAATCAATTCAGTAGCGTGTCAGCAAATGACCAATCAGCGACCTCAATTTGTCCCGTAGGTAAACGCTCCGCCCTGCTCCTGCTCAAATTATGTCAAGAATTTGGAGCTTCATGCTGGAGCGTCACGCTGAGCTATACTGTGAGTGAACTGCCTGCGTGCAGCACGCATGCGTCGAGCGGCGTGCTGCCCAATGCACAGCTATACTGGAGCCTTTACTTCTGCTTCCCAAACTGAAGACAAATCGCTCAAATCTAAACTTAGATTGCTAAATCCGTCGGTTTATATAATGTGCGCTATTGTTCTGTAAAAGGAGCATTCTAGGAGACAGTCCTGCGCTGACATCACAAAATTAGCAAGCGGAAGTACCCAGATGTCACGTGAATAAACACGGCGCAAATTTTAAACTAACTTTTTAAACAAATTTTCATTAAATTATCATTCTGTTTGCAACAACAAACATAGTTGAATGATAAAAGATATATATGTTGTGCTAATTTATGCAAAGTTCAAAAATCATGTCAGCCCACCTTTAATGGTCAAAACTGCTTAATTTCACCTGGGCGGCGCCATATATCCATCGGTGCTGGAGCTGCTAGATCTCCAGCATTCCTCCGCCAGCACTAGCTGAGTGAAGCAAGCGCAAACGGGATGACTTGCTGTTGCAGTTCTTAGAAATGTAACAAGATTTAAAACTTAAAAACAAGTATTTTGCTTGACATTATAGAAAAGTGTGTCTCAGTTTAACTTTTCCTTAATAAATGCACTTTAATGGTCAAAACAACTGTATGGCGCCTGCCACCTGGGTGACAGACATGTTTCCTCCAGGTGTTCCTCCCTGTTCTACTGCCAGAGTGGGGACGAAGGTGGCTCGCAGCTCTACATCGTTAAATTAAATAATTTATTTAATGATTTTCCTAAAAGGGTCTTTCTCTCTGCCTCTCCCATAAAGCTACAACTGGCGAGAGGATTATTCATGTTTTTATCTCTTCTTGTTTAGATTGTTGTAATTCCCTTTTTACTTGTTTTAACAAATCTGTTGTTGCTCGTCTGCAGTTGGTCCAGAATGCTGCTGCAAGGCTTTTAACAGGAACTAATAGAAGGTCTCACATCACACCAGTTTTATCTGCTCTTCACTGGCTGCCTCTTGGATTTTGAATTAATTTTAACATTTTGGTCTTAACTCTTAGAGCTTTAAATAGACAGTACATCACTGAACTGTTGATCCCTTATTCTCCAGCGCTGAACCTCCTAAAGGTCCCTAAGACCCGGTTTAAAACTTGTAGTGACCCATCCTTTCAGGTCATAGCCCCCCGGCTGTGGAACGCCCTGCCACTGTCTCGTCATGTGACCATCTCTGTTGATTCCTTTAAAAAGCAGATTGAGACACTTTTATTCAAACAAGCTTTTAGTTAAATGTTTTATTCACTGTTTTATTAATCAGCTGTTATTGTTGTTGTTTTATTTGAAGCCTGGATTTTGTATTTCTGTAAAACACTTTGGGATTGTATCTATGAAAAGTGCTATATAAATAAAGTTTACTTTATCATCTCATCCCACCCCCCCCTGCATGCACCTTGCTGCTTCCCGGGACAGCGGATCACGCTGACCCCTTCCTCCTCGCTCCGGAGGAACGCTGTGGAGCTCGCAGCTGGAGCCGTGATTAATGGGTGGATGGATGGAGGGGTGGCACACCGCCGTGAAGCCTTCTCGGGCCTCTAGCAGCTGCAAATGTCAATGTTTATCTGGTTCATGTCAGAATGAATTAATATTTCAAGCATCAGTCAAAAATTGTTATGAATATGAAAAAACAAATATAAGTCGCTTCAGTATATAAGTTGCAGGACTTGCAAATTTATGCAAAAAACAGCGACTTATACGCCGGAAAATACGGTAAATAAAATCAACTGAATCGTGACGAAAAAAACTACCATAGATACAAGTGGACGAAATGAAATGAGCTTCATTCGCCGGGTGGATGGGTTTGGTCTGAGACGTGTGTGGATCCAGGGGTTGGGTGAGCTCCTCTGCATGGAAAGGAGTCAGTTGAGGTGGTTCTTAGGACGCCTCCATTTGGAGGTCTTCCAGGCGCGTCCCACTGGAAAGAGAGCCCAGGGCAGACCCAGATCTCTCTGGAGGGATTATAGCTCCTCTCTGGTCTGGGAACACCTTGAAGTCCTGCAGGAGGAGCTGAAGTGGAGTTTCACTGGGGAGAGGGAGGTCTAGTTCTCTCCTGGACCTGTTGTTTACTCAACCCGACCATATTTACATACTGTATTAGGTCCACATAGAAGTGCTGATCGCACAGAATACTGCATGCAAGGACTTGGTGAGACATCCATTACAATGGACAAAAAATATTTCCTAAATGCGGAAGTGTCATGGACAGCGCCAGGTGCGTTCAAATGCCATCTGTTCAACTCACGTTTTGATGTGGTCAGGCCCAATCGAGCCAACATCCTCGTACGACACCATTACCCGAGCTGTTTGCGCATAGAAGTTCAGCTTGGCTACGTAGTTTTCCGGCGCCATCATTGAAACGGCTGAATTACTTCTGAAATATGATCAAAATTAAAGAAAAAGACTCACAAACATATAAGAAGTTGGCGTTTCAGCGTCCACGTCCGCCGCTTAAGTTTCGATTTCAAACGACCCCGTGTTGCCTTCAAGTGCAGTCTGAAATATCAGCGCTCACAGTCTGAATAATCGAAAAAGGATTCGCAATTTAAAAAAAGTAGGTTGTTGCTCGGGTGTGTAGTGTATAGTAAAAATGTGCTCGTTTTCTACATATAATAAGATGTTTGCTTTATTTTTTTACCTAACTCGTCTGATATGAACTTTTCAGAAAACTAATAGTTTCAATAGGTAGTCTACGGAACCCCATTACTGCCAAACAAATCACCTTCGTCATTATAATGAGATCCAATCTCAAAATTAAAACTTAGCTCAATATTAGAACATAAAGCTGGGACTTCTGATTTAAAGACAAAAAGACCGTTTTGCATCCCCAAATTGACTTAGCATCTAATAATTAGGATTTAGGTTCTCAAAAATATGAAGACTTTCAATGTTTTTACATACAATCTTACATGTATAGCATCTCATTAATAAGGTTTTATCTCAAAATATGACCAAGTTTTCCAAAAGTATAACTCAGCATTACAAAATTTGGCATCTCAAAATTGTGACTTAGCTATTCATCTGATATTTATGACTTAGTATCGCAAATTTATTTAAAAAAATACTATTTCAAATAGTGTCTCAAAATTCTGACCTAGTATTTCATATTTAGAAGATATTACTCAAAATTAAAACTTAGTATCCCATCAATATAGGGGGCCAAGATGGTGTAGGGGCAGGGCAGCCGACTCGGACCTGAAGGTCGTGGGCCTGATCCCCGGTCATTGCATATCTCGTGGTGTCTCTGAGCAGGACACCCTATCCCCATTTGCTCCCCGGGAGCCTTCAATAAAACTAAAAACAGGAACATGTCTGTCTGGCAAAAAACAATACGGACATTTTCCTGTTTTTATCTTAAAAAGTTAAGTCAGGTCCTCTGGACGTTCAAAAAACAAAAATATATAGAAACGTTTCGTCTTTCACCCGAAATACTTCTCCAGTCTGAAGAAGAAGAAAGACGAAACGTTTCTACATTTTGTTTGTTGTTGTTGTTTTTTGAACGTCCAGAGGACCTGACTTAACTTTTAAGATTTTCCTATATCTGGATTATTGAGCATGCATCAGGATATTCCTGTTTTTAGTTGGCCTTACAATCTAGCTGTTTTTTTGCTACTTTTCCTTTTGTTGCTTTTTTATTTATTATTTTAACTTGTTAAAAAAAATCTGTAAGCATCTTTTATGATTGCCGACATTGTTGTCCACTATTGTCATCAGTCTTTATTAAAAATCCAGATCTCTCTTGTAAAGATGATTGTTGTTTGATTTGATGGATTGTAAGAGGGGGCAGTTAAAATAAGATTCTTCTTACTGCCACCCTTCATTTTATTTATGTGTTGTATATTTATTTGATGTGAAATGTTGTATTATTTTTTTTATATATAAAATGAATGAATAAACTAAAAAAAAAATTTAAAAAAAAAAATGAGTCCCTGAGACTCAATGGGATTAACCTGTACAGTATTAATAAAGGTTGAATGAAAAAAAAAAAAATAGCTGCCCACTGCTCCACCTGGTGGTGGATGGGTTAGATGCAGAGAGCCAATTTCACCATTGTCTGGGAACATACAATGGCAATACTGTAATAACAATACATACACATTATTATTATTATATAACTATGCAAGCCATATTTATGAAACACTATCTCGAAATTGCGACTTGGCATGCAATTTTGACTTAGTCACTCAAATATATGTACAGTACTTGCATCTCCTAGTTATGATTTATCATCTCATTTAGAACGACTACTTGTGGTAATCTCATCATTTAGATGCAATTATCCTTTTAATTACCATTTTATTTTCACTTAATTTTTTTTGTACGCATCCTTTATGATATTGTTGTCTTTGTCGTCATCACTCTTTGTTAAAATTCAGGTCTCTCTTGTAAAGGAGTCCTCGTGGCTCAATGAGACTAACCTGTTTAAATAAAGTTTGAATGAATTCTCAAAGTTACTACTTAGCATTTTAAAATTATGACATTGGACTTCAGAACTATAATATACAGTAGCATCTCAAAATAACAATTTAGCATCAAATACAATATCAAAATTGCCTTAGTGTCACAAAATGATTTAGTATTTCATAAGTATGAGAAGCTAAATAATAATTATGAGATTTTAAGTTGTAATTTTAGATTCTATCTCATAAACATGGCTGAGAATTAAAAAAAATTAAGTGATGGAAATGGTCTTCCACACTAACATTTTATACCAATTAGTTAAGGATTGACATTTTCAGCGTTTTTGCATGCAAAGGCTAATAGAAATTGTAGTAATACGCCAAAATGTCCTAACAAGTTGTCTTTTTTTGTCTTACACTCATTTTAGAAGATAATTTTGTTGACATAAAACTCAATTTGAACGCATTGTGCATAAATTAATGCATAAATGCAGCAGTTTACTGTTGACATCTGACACGTTGCAAAATAAATTTAAACCAATAAATCTGTTACTTGGTTATTCACTTCTACGAGATCAGGCATGAAGCACACTCATCGTGCAGGATGACTCGTTTCAGGAAGATACAAATGGCCAAAACTGTGGATATTTATCAGCAGAAAAAGCTCAGACGATCACTTATTGTATCTCGCAAGAAGCTGTAGAATACTGACTGTGCATAGGAGCCGTGGATTTAAAGCTACACAATGAAACAAGATTAAATTAGGAAATGTTTACAGTTAGACCCAAGCAACGTACTGAGCAAAAGAAAACGTTTTTTTTTTCTTCTTTCAAATAACCAAAGAAAAAAATCCACATTGAGTACAAAAATCTAATAAAGCAAATGTAACAGTCTGTTTTGAAAACATTTATGTAAAACCTACATATGTTGTAACATGTTGTCACATTGTCAAATATAAACATGTCAATGTATTTTCAGTTACTTACATTTTAAAAACTTGAAAAACAGAAAATGTTACCACAAAAATAAAAAGTGACATTGTTTAATAAACATATTTAAACTGAACGTTAAATTAACCTTATTTGTCTTTAAAGTACATAACCTGCTGGGACTGATTATTACAGAAATGTCCTTTTTACATGGCTTACGCAGATATTATTCAGAGAATATCCACATTTATGTAAAGAAAAATGATTTTCCTTCTGTCAGAATCATTCGTGGTCTGCTGCCGTGTCTCCTGGACAGTTGGAGCATAAATCCTCTTCATCTGAGGAAAAAATAAAAATATGAGAAAAGAAGGGGGGCAAAAATACTTGCATGTTTTTGCCACTCTTACCATTATAGGCAGTCCCGCACCACAGGCAGTAAAAGTGGATTCCTCTTAAATAGGATGTTAAAATTTGAAGTTTATCAAAAGACTGCAAGACAAGAAGCACAAACCAAATATTCCTAAATACTACACACAATGATCCACCATCTACTGTAGTTCTGTCAGATACTTTATTACCACATATGTTTTGTGTAAATCTGTACTGAATGCTCAAAAATGAAAATTGTGATGAGTTATTCATTTTGTTATGTTATTTATAGATGATTATAGTTTAAATTGATTGTTTGAATTGATTGTTTTAAAGAAGGGGCAGATATACCGTAATAAGATTATTTTCTTCTTCTGCTACCTTTCATTTTATGTTTTGTTTTTCATATAGTCTGTGAAATTGTTTTGTGTTTTAAATTTAAAATGAATAAATAAATTAATTAATTTAAAAAAAGGTTTTTACACAAATATAACAGCTACTGAGGTAAATTAATAAACATTTAGAAACACACAACTTAAAGTGATTACTGACAGTTAGTTCCACGACTTCCTCTTCTTCTTCATCCTCTTCTTCAGCAGCATCGTCCTCATCGTCAACTTCGACTTTGGGCCAGTACCAGGGCTCTCTGGGCACGGTGAACCTCTGACACAAAAAGACCCCTCAGTTGTAGGCTGCAGACTTTCCTTTGCGTTGTCATAACATTTTATTTTCAGCATCACGATACGAAGTACGGATGATTTCACGCTGCGCTCAAAAATGTTTCCAACCTTCTGGTTGTCGAGCTGCTCGCAGGACCGCTGACTCCTCCTCAGGTCGGCATCGATCTTTCGCTCCTCTCTCTCTGTCCTCACCCTCGACCTGAAAAAATGTTCGTTTTACGAACACAATCAAACGTTAGTTTCATGAGGGGTTCCGTGTACAGGTAGTCCTCGACTTACGACGACCTCGACTTACGACGTTTCGAGGTTACGAACACCCTCCCATTGAAAAGCATTGTTCGAGTTACTCGGTTTATGCGCCTTTATACCAGAAAATACGGTACCGAAACTCACTGGAGGACAGCGGAAATTTACAGGAGGTTTACAGGAGGGAGGGGGGAGAGTAGCAGCTTGACGCAGTCAGTGGAAAATTACTACAGACAGGCAGACTGGAGCAGAGACAGGTGGATGGAGTCACCAGACGGCAGAAAACAGTGGAGCTGGACCGGAGGAGCAAGAGCTAACATGCTAACAGACCTTGCTGTAAACACTGTGGACCGCGTGAAGCTGCAGAGCTCGGAGGTGCACGAGCTAACATGCTAACAGACGGAGGAAAAATTCACCAGCTCCCAGTAAGAAATTAACTCTTTTATTCCTTCATTATGGCTCTGAAATGTATGTGTTTTTTTGATAATTATGTAGGGCAGGGGTCACCAACATGGTACCCGCGGGCACCCGGGTGCCCCCAAGGACCATTTGAGGTGCCCTCTGACCTGTTCTAAAAATAGCACAACTCACTACTTAGCTGCATTTAAAATTCCATTTTATTCAGTTGTTATTCTTTTTTGTATTTATGTATATTTTAAAATGTCATGTTCTTAACAATATGTTTATTATACTTTTTTTTTTCAATTCACGCTTTATTTCCGAAGAGTTTATCAAACTGGTGCCCTTTGTATGACTCCGTACCCACGAAGTAGCTCTCAGTTTCGAAAAGGTTGGTGACCCCTGATGTAGGGTACTGTGTTAGGATAGGCTAAGTGCTTGGTAAAATACAGTACTGTATGTATGAGGTGCCGTTTGGACGTAATTTGCGAATTATGTCGATTTTCGAGTTGCGAAGTGGTCATAGGAACGGAACTCGTTCGTAAGTCGGGGACCACCTGTATCTCGCAGGCTGCTGCAAACATCACCTGAAGTCCTCCAGAGACTTGGCCTCGTTCTGTTGACTGGCTCGCACTTTCTGACGATAACGGTTAAGATCCTCCTCTGCTTTTCTTTTCTTCAGCTCTTCCATTCCCAAACCCTCTCTGTCTGTTAAGTTATAAACACAAAGGTGAGCAAACCCTCATTTGTCATGGGCCTGTCAAACAAACGCCGTGTCACATACTTGCTTTTATATTTAGTGGAATTGGGTCAACCCTCCCCGCTCCTGAAAAGGCAACAACATTTTGCATTACTGATCATTTAGGTGCAAACACACTACTGTATATTTATATACAGTAAAGGATTATTGAGCAAAGAGAAATGACCTTACCCTCCCTTCCAAGGCCTTGGCCAACTTTATAGCCCATTTTTTGAAGAAGTGCAAAGCCCTTGTTGTCATTGCTGATGGAGGTGTGTAAAGCTGCGTCCCTGCTTTCACTCTCCTGCTCCTTGAAGGTTTTCTGGCGGTTCTGAATGTTCTTTTCTTTGTGCTTCTCCTCTCTTTTAATTGCCTCCTTTACCCTCTTCACCATGGTGACTCCTGGCTTCACGTCTTGACTGTTAGGACGAGATAACACGAAAGAGGATATATCAACAGCGCCCCTATAAATGATTATTTTCTTGTTTCGATACAAGTAAAAACCACTCACATTTTATTAAGGAACGCATCGGACATGTAGTCCTCCTCTTCGTCGGACATTGTGGACACACAAAAAGTGAATAAAATAACAGAAGAAGGTTCGCTTCTTGTTCGTTTTGAACGTCCAGAGGACCAGACTTAGCTTTTTTTTTAGAAGGTTAGCTTCTCTTTTGTTTGGTTCGCTCACAAAATTCCTCCGAGTAGCTGCGAGGCTGTGAAACAAGTGTTCCGTTGCCGTCATCATGCAACCTTTATTTAGTCAGGTTAATCTCTAGTCTCGAGGACTCATTTACAAGAGGGACCTGTCTACAAACTAAAGAATGATGACAACAGACACAGTAGAATTTCCTTGAACAATCAACAATAGACAAACATAAGAGAGAAATACAGATTTTTTATTTTTTTAAACATTTTTTTACAAATTAAAACAAAGTAGCAAAACATTATAAGGTAGATGTAGAAAATAAAAAACAGGAACATGTCTGCATTGGTTTTTGCCAGGATTCCAAAAGATTCTTAAAACCATTTAGAGAAGTCAAGGACGAGAGCTTCAAAATCTTTTTGTAAGATATTCCAGGAAACAGGAGCAGGAGAAGGCCCTTTTGCCAAGTTCAGTCCTCACTGACGGAACACTGCAGGTAGCCTAATCATGTCCTCATATGAAAAATGTAATTATTTATTGCAAGTAAACAGTTGTTATATATATCTACAAAAATTAAGTCTGGTCCTCTGGACATTCAAAAAAACAAAAAAACAAAACAAAAAAAACTGGTC
>JBBPBX010001915.1:7764-69086 GCA_038048925.1 Garcialebias charrua | reverse complement strand
TAACCTAACACCCATTTTACTTATATATATATATATATATATATATATATATATATATATATATATATATATATATATATATTGTATTGACTACTACTATATACTACTGTATTGACTGTATTGTATATATAATACTACTGTATTGACATCATTCAGCAGCAAATCCCATCCATCCATCCATCCATCCTTCATCAGCAAATGATGTCAAACATGAACACTTCTGAAAGAGCAGCAGCTACTGCATTGACATCAATCAGCAGCAAACCAGTAGCAAATCACATCCATCAGAAACATGTTGCAACCATAGTGACACCAGTGCCTTGGTGTGCAGTCCATGCCCACGTGCATGAAAAACAAGTCCATGAGCTCTAAGAAAGCTCGAAGCAGCAGAAAAAGAAAAAGAATTCCCTTACTTTGATTGAAGTGTAGGTAGACAGTCTGTATGATGTTTTTCTCAAGTTCAAACCTGGATCACATGGAACTCAACCATGAATGATGGGGAGCATTTGAGGCCAGGTGTGAGTTCAGGTGTTCTGTTGGGGAGGTCAGCTGCATCCACTTCTCTGCTGTTCCCTGGGACTGCCACCTTTCTTTCTCCTGAGGTGAGACCACCTCACCTCAGGCTGTTTGCAGTCACACATTCCTCATACAGCTCATCCATACATGTTTAGCCTGCCAAAAGGTGTTAAAAAATTCATTAGTGACACATAGCCTAGGTTATGTAGTGATAAATAAATGGAAAAACGTGTATTGTTTATATTTATAAATTTAGCATTGTAGTATGTAAACTACATTTTGAAATGTATTTATTAATTACCTATATGAACTGTGATTTTTTTAAAGATGGACAAGGTTGTATGTTTGCATAGTGTAAAGTAAATGTATTTATTTTTATTTTATTTATTAAAATTCATTCATTTCACTAAAACAAAGTCAACAACTCAATAAAAAATAAAAAACATACATTCAAAATAAAATGAAAGGCAGCAGATGAAGAATAATCTTATAATCTCTGCCCCTTTTTTACCCAAATAAACTCACAACAATGATTTATCAAAGAACAAAATTAATTGCATCACCAAATGTAAGATTACATCATCTTAAACAACTCAAATAAATTCTTATGTTATTTTTCATATTCCTTCAAAAAAAAATCACTTTTAGCAATCTCTTAAATTCACAATTATGTACTTATTTGTACGTGTCAGTTGTACACTTTTGTTTATAACTATCAATAATTAAACATGGTTCACAACTACACTGGAAATTATTGAATTTTTACCTGCCAACCAGGTGAAGACTTTCAGTGATCTTCTCCACTTCTTCTTCAAGGGTTCTCCTGGTTTTGTTACATTTATTATCCGTCCGTCCATCCATTATCTTTACCTGCTTTCTCCTGTGCCCATGTCCAGCACGAAGTTTCTGCCCTGGTGCATGGTTCTGGTGGTCCAGAGCGCCGGAGCTCCGGCGCGCGCCGGGGGCCGTTCTGGATCGTGTACCCAGGCAGGGAGCCTCTTGGTGGGGCTTCAAAGCAGCATGGCCGGCCTGGTTCTCAGTTGAGCTCCGGCGCGCGCCGGGGGCCGTTCTGGATCGTGTACCCAGGCAGGGAGCCTCTTGGTGGGGCTTCAAAGCAGCATGGCCGGCCTGGTTCTCAGTTGAGCTCCGGCGCGCGCCGGGGGACCTTCGGACGGATTTATCTCGGAAACAATGCTTCGTCTGGCGGCCTCGTAGCTGCCGTGTCTTCCGTGAACTGCCAAGACTGGACCAATGAGATGAGCCGGATTCTGTAGTTTCAATCACGTGTGTAAAAGGGCTGTCAGCTCATTGGTCACAGAGCTTCTTCTTCTTCTATTGTTTATTGGCGGTTGGCGAACTTATTTTAAGCACATTACCGCCACCAACCGGACTGAGTGTGTGCATTGCCGTCTGCTCCCAATCATACACGTCATGTCAACAAACTAAAAGACACTTATGAGTTGTTTTTGAAAAACAACTTTTTATTTTATTTGGGTTGGATAATAAGGAAAATTGAGGACAAAGCATTGTTTTATCTACGTCTAGCGACAATAAAAAAATAAAATAAAAAATAAAAAATTTCTGCCAGGCTGAACTGCTCACTCCTGGCCAGCAGAGGGCCCCCTTGAGCTGTCGGGCCCCTGGGCACCCGCCCGGTGTGCCCGTATTATAGATCCGGCCCTGGAAGTAGTGCAAACTGAATGAGCACATGACCGTGAGTTGAGTGAATAACTCGTTTTGATGACACAGAGTCCAGTGTTAAAATCTTTGTTGTGTGGTAGTGTGTGAAAGTTTTTTGTGATTAAGGCAGTTCAAGTGGGAGGGAGGGCAGAGCAGGCAGAGAGTTAAAGCTGCACTATGTAACTTTGTAATGCAGTCTGTAACTTTTCTAACAATATATTTTTAACATATTTCTTCACTCTGTCACTATCTACTGACAGACTGATGTTAGACAAAGTAATCTCTGAAAAAAACTATAGTCCCCTTGCTTCTCTATCAGCATTTATAAAAACACTAAAAACACAGAGTGACCCGCCATTAACCAGCCAATAAAAACAGAGTTTGTAACCAGCCAATAAAAACAGAGCTTGAATTTGAATTTCAGCAGGGCCAGGGGGAGCAGAGCCATATATGGCTCTGAGGGGGAGGGATCAGAATGCTTTGCCTGTTGAAAAATTTTCTAAGTTCTGTGCTCTACAGAAAGTTACACATAGCACCTTTAAGCATCCTGACTGCCTGATGAACAGAGCTGTCATTTAGTCTGCTGGTTCGAGCCTGGAGACTCCTCAGTCTCCTCCCTGAAGGCAACAGGCTGAAGCAGCTGTGTAGTGGGTGTGTGGGATCACCTGCCATGCAGAGGGCTTTCCGAGTGAGGCGGTTGCTGTGTAAGTCTTGTAGTGAGGGGAAGGAGGTGCCGTCATCAGCTCCAAGTAAAATAAAACCTTTCTAAATGCAACCAGTAGCAAACTAATGATTGTCAGAAACGCAGTCATAGAAGCTCAGTTTTTGGAAATATACATTTTTTAAATTTTGATTGTAATTATGTGGAATTTTTGTGTTTGCTTAAGTAAATATAATCTCCTCTCCTGCAGCGCTGCGGTGGCGTGTGTCGGAGCTTTTTATGAGAAGATGGGCAGGATGTTGGGAAGCTCCTTTCCAGACACGGTTAATAATCTCATGAAGGCTCTAAAGAGTGCAGAGGTAGGAGTTGGACCCATTTATTTAATAGCTTGTTGAGTTTATCTTCAATTTGGTTTTACTGTTGTAGTCCCAAGGTAGGGGAGAGATCCTCCTCAGCTTGCAGAAGGTGTTGAATGGACTGGGCGGAGCTGCAGCTTCATGTCACAGAGACATCTACAAAAACGCTCGCTCTTTGCTCACCGACAGATCTATGGCTGTACGCTGTGCAGTAGCTAAGGTACGTGTCTGAAAAACGTGTGCACGATCGGTAACAAAAGCAGGATTATTGGTGAAACAAAGGGGAGTGGTGGCGTAGAGGTTAGAGAAGGTGGGCCGGTGATTGGAAGGTCACCGGTTGAACTCCATGAACAAACAACATTAAAAGGTGAAACACCGTCACCTGTCTCTACCATCATTTGCCCCACTCTGGCCTCTTGAGCAAGGCCCTTAACCCCCACCATCTGCTCCCCCGGGCGCCCTAGATAGCAGCTCTTTGCTCCACACAGAAGGCTGTGGTAGCTCGGTGGTCTGTGGTTGCATCAGGAATGGCATCCAGCATTAAAAACAATCGCCAAGTCTTTGTTCGAGTTAGTTGTGGCGACCCCTAAAGAAGGGAGCACCCGAAGGGGGGCGGTGGGGTGGGGTCTAAACTTATAACTAGTTTTTGTCCTTTCTTCAAATTACTCTCCAGAAACAGGCTTTACTTGAGAAATTATCTGTTTTTTTTTCTTTATATTTAACAAGTTTTACTGTTTGTTCTTCGAATGTTTTTCTCTTTTCATTAAAATAAAAGTACAATAGTCCCTCGTTTATCACGGGGGATCCGTACCCTGAAGCCCCGCGATATAAGTGAAAAACCACAAAGTAGGAATAGTAGTACAAGTAGTAAGTAGCAGTTTATTTATTCATATATATATATATATATATATATATTTTTTTTTTATATATACACACACACAAATGTGTTTTAAACCCTTCCCATATTCTTATAATATTCCAAACAGTGGTTCCAAACTCTAAATGCTCTAAAAGAGCACAGCATGTCATGATTTCAGCTCTCCTCCGGCTGCACTCTCGGCCACGCCCACTCCGCTCTGCACGGAGATCAGCTGATCAGCTGATCAGCTGCAGGAGGAAGATTCTCCCACAACTGTGGGCTGCACACAGTCGCTAAATCATTTCAAATAATTTATTTTAAATAAGTCCATGCCGATTGTGCGTCTTGTCCAGTTTTACTTTGGAAAAACCACGATAGAGCGAGTCTGTGAAAAACAAACCGTGAAGTAGCGAGGGACTTCTGTAATTTACTTTTTCTTTTTTTTTCAAATAAGAAAATGAATGCAAAAGATGTCAAGCATGTTTGAATGAACTTAAATATACTTTTATTGTTCTAACAAATATGCATATAACTATACAGGTAGTCCTCGACTTACGACGGAGATCCGTTCCTATGCGGCGTCGTAAACCGAATTTCGACGTACGTCGGAACATACGTACATACTGCACCATATACGTACAGTCCTGTATTCCCAAGCAGTTAGCCTATCCTAACACAGTACCCTACATTATTATAAAAAAACATACGTTTGGAGCCATAATGAAGGGTAAAAAAAGTTAATTTCCTACTGGGATGCTGTGGTGAAGCCTCCTCCGTCCCTCCTCCGTATTCTCTATTGCGTTTACGTCGTAAAACCGCTGTCCATAAAACAGCTACTTTTCCACAGCTGCTGCCTATTTCTGCTGGTCCAGCTTGGTCCAACAAGTTTTGTTTTGTTTTTTGAATGTCCAGAGGACCATACTTGGCTTTTTTAGAGAGTAATGTATTTCTCCGTCGCTACGTTTACAACATAAAACTGGAAACCGGAAACTGCGTAACTCTGCTTTTCAAAATAAATTAAAAAATAAATGTATTAATTTATTTTTATGGGAGATGCGTCGTAATCGCGAAACGTCGTAACTCGAGACCGTTGCAAGTCGAGGACTACCTGTATAAGATAAATATTGCGCTCGTGTTTTTTGCAGTGCTGCAGGTGAAGCGCGCTTCAAGTTGAAATTCACAGTTTGTTTTCTGAGCAGTGCCTGTTGGAGCTGCAGAACGAGGCCGTGTTCATGTGGACATCAGAGCTGGAGAACATGGCCACGTTGTGCTTCAAAGCCTTGGAAGGATCCAACTACGGGGTTCGGGTAGCGGTGGCCAAACTCCTGGGCACCGTCATGGCCACCGCCCTCATGCCCAAACAAGCAGCAGGTCGGTGAAGTCGATCGCGTGAAACGAACACCTCCTCACATCTTTTCTTCTTCACGTTTTCAAACTCCCCCCTCCCCGCAGTGATGCGTCAGAACGTGAAGCGGGCGACCCTGAACGAGGTTCTGGAGCTGATGGCCACGGGGTTCCTCCGCGGCGGTTCCGGCTTCCTGAAGAGCGGAGGGGAGATGTTAAAGGGGGGTGGCTCTGTGAGCAGGGAGGTGCGAGTGGGTGTCACACAGGTGAGACGTTTTGTCCGACACGTTAAAGATGTTTCAGCCGACGTTTTCTTGTTTCACCCAACACATTTTCCTGCTTTTTTAAAAATTTTCTCCAGGCTTACGTCGTGTTCGTCACAACGCTCGGCGGTCAGTGGCTCGAACGCAACTTCGCCACATTCCTGTCCCACGTTTTGGACCTGGTGTCTCATCCACGGGCCACGCAGACGCACGTCGAGGCTGTGTACTCGCGCCGCTGTGTCTCCTTCATGCTGCGCGCCACCCTGGGGGGGCTGCTCGGAGAGAAAGCCCAAATCGCGGCCGGCAAAGAACTCTGCCAAGCCATCAGCAAGCAAATGAGGGCTGTGGGTAAGGAGGATGGGGGGGAAATTTCAAGGTTCAGAGCAATACAGAGTAAGTACACATCCATCATTTTGAACTTTAATCCTCCCATCAATCAGTTCCTATAATCACTGCATGCTTTGTGCTTTTATTGTGTAAACTGGGCATTCTGTTCTTTTCTTATTTTTATTAAATGGCTAAAAGTTTCCATTTTGCTTTCACCTTTGTTTCTTTGCATCTTTTTAACCACAAGAAACATCATAATGTCAGGGTTATCATCCATCAACAAGGCAGCTCATGACACTTTCATTCCTGCATTATTGCATCATCTTCATTTATCAGTGAGCTCATACTTCGACGTTGCCTTACATCCCCCAAGGAGCTAAACATTTTCTGACATTACACAGCTGGCTTACAGCAGCAAAGCCCTGCATGTGCCTCTTCACATTCAGAAGCCATTTCCCCTCCGCAGCATGAGATTAGATCTGCAACAAATTTTCTTTTTTTTTTCTTTACACCATCCCATCAATCATAAAATCATCATCTCGTTTAAAAAGGATGATTCTTACTCTGATTTGCTTTGCAACCTTTAAACTCACGTCAAAAGACATTATAATGTTCTTCCTGAAGTTTAAGAGGATTTGAAAGTTGTGATTCTGGGCTCTTCAGTGTTCACGCTATACTCTCTGCTGACGCTTTTTCAACTGGTTGAACTGTGAGACTTGAATATTAGATTAATTTTTTTAATATTTGCTGCTAAATTGATCTTAATATATTCTATTTTGTACTATGTAGTGTCCAACTTCTAGTTGGGACTGTCACAGTTCAAAAAGCAGCTTTAAATCTGTCCTTGGAGTGACCTGATTGACCTTTTTCTGTTATTTATTTTGTTCTCCATTTAGAGCTCACAGGCTTTCAGTTCTTCATAAATGAACATCGCACATTTTATTTTATTTTTGCCGTACTTATATTTCAGTACAGCTACAGCTATAACCGGTCAAGGCCTCCCTTGCAATAGAGATCTGTGATCTTTATTTGCCTGGTTAAATAAAGGTTAATAAATATAACTGCTTTTTTTTCCTGCAATAGAAACCCCGTGAGCTCTGAATTTGATAATTTACAGTTAGTCCTGGTAAATTTGGACACAGACACTTTATCAGAAGTTTGAATGTAATTTGAGAGTTGATAATTTTTTTGTACATGGACATGTTGATCACAGAGCTTAATTAGAATATACTAAACTATATGTAGGGTGCAAATTAGGTGTAGTGGATGTAACATTATTAGATTATGAAGAATTAAATAAAACATGTTCATAATTAGCCAAAGCTGAGCGGTCGTAGCATCGTCTAGCATCGGTCTCCAGCAGTGGTTTTATACCTGACAACTTTCCGGCAGACTACCGTAGTAACCAAAAAAATGTTCTACAGCCACGTTTGTATTTTTTTACTCATTTTTGCTGCAGTTAGTTTGTAGGTTTGTTCAATTTATCTTGTAAGGTTGCTTGCATTAGCTTGTAGGGTTGTTAGCATTAGCTTTTAGGGTTGCTAGCATTATTCATTCATTCAACTTTTATTTAGACAGATAAATCACACTGAGCCTCGGAGACTCATCTACAAGTGAGACCTGTTTAGACAGACAAAAAAGTAGTGAAAGTGTACACATGTAGGAGATTGGAGGCAAAAAAAATCGTTAAAAAAAAAGAGATATATATATTTTGTTTTTGCCATCTCACTAACTAACTGCAAACACAAAATAAATTTCTCAAGAGATAACAGGAGAAAACTGGCCTTTCGTGAACGAATTTTTGTTTTTTTGTAAAAAGATTTTTTTTTTTTTTACAAAAAATTGTCTGGATGTCCAAATCTTACTGAGATAACTGTATAACGCTGTGCTGGATTTAAAAATGAGTATATGTGGCAGCAGTGAATGTGGTCAGATATGTTGCTCCACATTACAAAATGTTCATTTCATAGCTCCTAAGAATACTTTCAGATTTAACAGGGACTAAAGCTAACAGTGTGTTCATTTTAAAATTCAAGTTATACAAGTACATTTACTTTTGAGCCACTCCATCAGTGTTGCGCACAATCTGAATTATTGAATCTATTTTGTATTAGGTGTGTTTAGAAAGCGTATAAAGCTTAAATTGCCTGTCCTCTGTTGTGTTTCCCCAGAGGCCGTAGTGAACGACATCAACGGCGAGAACAAGGCCGGGGGAGCGGACGTCTCTGCCAGCCAGCATGTGATGGTGTGTGCCCTGCAGGAGCTGGGGAGCTTAGTTCAGAGTCTGAGCGCCACGGCCTCCCCACTCATCCAGGAACCTTCTGTTGGTTAGACACACTCAGTATAAACAAAGCGTTTCAGCAGTTTAGACCAAATATTCAGAACCCCGTCTTCTGTTGCAGGACTCCTTGAAACTGTGACCTCAGTTCTGCTCCACCCGAGCATGGCAGCCCGTTTGGCGGCTGCCTGGTGTCTGCGCTGCGTCGCCGTGGCTCTGCCCTACCAGCTGTCCCCGCTACTGGACCGCTGTGCCGAGAGACTCAACAGCCTAAAGAGCTCACCCGAAGCCGTGAGCGGCTACAGCTTCGCAATGGCAGCTCTGCTGGGAGGCGTCCACCAGTGTCCTCTGGGCATCCCTCACTCCAAGGGCAAGGTGGGAAACCTCACAACCGAAACGTGAACAAATGCAGGAAGTTTCTGTGAAAATACAGTCCCAACGGTCTGAGCTGAAGGGCTGCTGCAGTTTACTAAAGAAGCTAAAACTGAGTTGTAAAGCTAAAAGAAGCAAAACACTAGCTAAGCTCAGCTTATTGTGTGAACACTTACGAAGCGTTCACTCTACAGTATTGTGATGCATTTTTCTTTTGTGTTTTTCAGCGCGATTCTCGTCCCGTAGTTTTCAGCTATTTCAACAAATCACAAATCAAAACGTTCAGCTCTTTCAGGACTATCCTGCAATGACTTTTGGTGTTGGGGCAACTTTAGCTTTTTGAAATATTTAGCCTTTTCTGCCTCTTTTTTCCTCATAGAAAATGAATTGAGCTCATTTTACATCCTTCAAATCTTTAGATCTTTTTACAACATTTTACTGCTTCTTTTACATTTTGTTCAGCTTCTTTCAGCTTCCTTCTGCAAATGTAAACTTTTTTTAGCTACTTTCAGCTGTTTTTTCAGCTGGTTTGTGCTCCTTTCAGATTCTTTCTGAAAGGGCGACTGAGGCTGAGTGGTTAGAGCAGTCGTCCTCCAATGCAAGCGTTGGGGGGTTTGAATCCACCAGCAGTCACATGCCAAAGTGTCCCTGGGCAAGACACTGAACCCCTCTGCCTCTGATGTGTGTCCCATCATTGTATGAATGTGATAAAGTACAGATTATTCTTTGTACAAATCTAGTAGAGTGCTGTATGAATGGGTATATGAGGACACAGATTGTGTTGTAAAGAGCTTTGAGTATCTTGATAAGATAGAAAGGTGCCTTCATGTTAGTCAGTGTGTTTGTGAACTGCAGTAAAGTGAGCCTCAGAACCGTGAAGCGGCAACACCGAGTGTTTTTACAGCCTGCTTCCTTAAAACAAACCACGGGTCCGAGCTTATTTAGCCGTGCTGAGCTTTATGAGAGGAGCAGAGAGAGGTGGAGACATTAATAAATCAGCAGTTTATCATATCGCTAAAGACACTGTCAGTCTCAGCTGTGGAAGAAGACGGCTAACGTGTTAGCCATCTTGTTAGCCGCTAAGGACCGTATCTTTAGTGATATGATAAACTGCTGATTTATTAATGTCGCGCTTCCTCTCTGTGTTCCTCTAAAAGGCACACAGCACAAATAAATGAGCTCTGAACTAGTTCAAATAAGAAGACGGGTCTGTCGTCTAGTTGTAGCCAGAGCCATAGAGAGAGAGAATCACACGCTGGGTTAGGAGTGTGAGAAGTTAGAAGCTCTGTTTTTATTGGCTGGTTAACCACGGGGCGCTTTGGTTTTTATAAATGCTTTTATTACCACCGGGAGACGCCAGAGGACTATAGTTTTTTTCAGATATTACCTGTCAAACATCAATCAATCATAAAATAGTGGCAGAGTGAAGAAATATGTTTAAAAAATAACTTACATACTGATCCTTTAATGCGCCTTATAATCCAAAAAATACGGTAGCTGTTTTTTTGTGCTAAATTTAGCTTTTTCAGCTAATTCCACATTTTTAGCTAATTTCTGTCCTTTCCACTTCCTTGTGGTAGTTGAAGCTTCTTTCTGCTTTTTCAGCAATTTTTGTTGTTGCTATTTTCCTAATTTTTGTGCTAATTTCTGATTATTTAAACCTAATTCAGCAAATGTGTGTTCTTTCTGCTTTCTTCTGCTAAGTTAGGCTTGTTCTTCCATTTCAACTACATTTCGGAACGTTTTTAGCTAATTTAAGCCGTTTTTTGGCAAGTTCTTCACACAGGAAATGCAGTTTCTCTAGTTTTTTTATTTAGTGTGCACAACTTCTGTTCGGGTGCGCTCTATAGACCGGCAACTACAGTAATCAGTAATGTGGTTGCTGAATCAGCATTTGCACAGAAAATGTTCTGCCTTTTAAGTGGTTCATGTGAAACTTGTTGTTTTTCTCTGCGAGCCCCTTTGGTTGAAAGCATGAGCGGTTTGTGTTCGATCCCTGCAGCTGGTTGTGACCATCGCCGAAGACCTTCTGCGTACAGCTGCTCAGAACAGTCGGCTGTCCCTGCAGCGCACGCAGGCCGGCTGGCTGCTGCTCGGAGCCCTCATGACTTTAGGTGAGGAGACTCGCAGACCCACACTGCGTTTGTTCGTCATGGTTCCTCCCTCTCCGCCCCCTCACTGTGTTCATATTTACCCCCCAGGTTCCTCACTCGTTCGCTACCACCTCCCCAAAATGCTGCTGCTGTGGAGAAACGTGTTTCCTCGCTCCCAGAAGGAGCTGGAGGCAGAGAAGGCCAGAGGAGACTCCTTCACCTGGCAGGTGACCCTGGAGGGTCGAGCCGGGGCCCTGTGCGGTAAAGAATCCCTCCTATCTGTGGATCTGCTTTGTGATCTCGGGATACGAGGTTCTCATCCGTCCCGTTCCTTTCTTCTGCAGCCATGCGCAGCTTTGTGGCTCACTGTCCAGAGCTTCTCACTGAGGATGTGATCCGCAGACTGTTGTCGCCCATTGAATGTGCCATGACCTTGATGTCTCAGTGAGTGTCAAGACGAGCTGTTACCGAGCACATTTTGTCCCGTGCGGATCATTCCTGATTATAGATCTCCTCACGGTGATGTTTACTCCTTGTCCTCAGAGTCCCCGCCATCATCAAGGTCCACGGGGCGCACCTGAAGGCAAGCGCGGCGATGGTGAGGCTGCGGCTGTACGACATCCTGGCGCTCTTGCCTCCCAAGACGTATGAAGGTAAAGCAAGCTGCTTTTAGATGTTATTAAACGTCTCTTTCCTCTTTACAAACGAGTTCTCCTCCTGTTCAGGCAGCTTCAACGCTCTCCTGAGGGAGCTGGTGGCAGAGTTTACTTTGACCGACAACTCGGCCAACACCACCACCTCCCTGCTGCGCTCTCTGTGTCACTATGACGACAGCGTGCTGATGGGCTCCTGGCTGCAGGAAACGGACCACAAGTCCATCGAGGATCAGGTTAGTTCAAAGGATGTGATGTTTAAAAGCTTTGCATGTCGTTACCTTCTGCTGAATGTTTAACCGCCGTCTCCAGCCTCTAAATAATTCTAATGCAGACAATAAGCTTATGAAGCGTTCACTCTTGTGATCAATTTCTCTTCTGTACGTTTTTTGGTGCGATTCTCGTCTCGTAGTTTTCAACCTATTTGAACAAATCATAAATCAAAACGTTCAGCTCTTTCAGGACTATCCTGCTATGACTTTTGGTATTGGTGCAGCTTTAGCTTTTTGAAATATTTAGCCTTTTCTGCCATTTTTCTTTCTCGTAGAAAATGAATTGAGCTCATTTGACATCCTTCAAATCTTTAGTTGTGTTTACAACCTTTTACTGCTCCTTTCACATCTTGTTCTGCTTCAGCTTCTTTGTGCAAATTTTAACATTTTTTCAGCTACTTTCATCTGATTTCAGCTGTTTTTTCTGCTGCTTTGTGCTCCTTTCATGTTCTTTCTACTAACTACAACATTTTTGTGCTTCTTCTAATTTCTGTCTGATAATTTCCTCAAGTTTCAGCTATTTATGCTGTTTCAGCTGCTATATGGGCAGCACGGTGGCACAACTGGTAGAGCTGCTGCCTCTCAGCGAGAAGGTTGCCGGTTCAAATCCCGGTCCGGGGCCTTTCTGGGTGGAGTTTGCATGTTCTCCCCGTGCATGCGTGGGTTTCCTCCGGGTACTCCGGTTTCCTCCCACAGACCAAAAAACATGCTTGTTAGGCTGATTGGTGACTCTAAATTGACCCTAGGTGTGAGTGAGAGAGTGGATGGTTGTTTGGTGTGAGTGAGACAGGTCCCTCTTGTAAATGAGTCCCCGTGACTCAACGAGGCTAGCCTGTATAAATAAAGGTTGAATGAAATATACTTTATATGTTTTATGCTAAATTTAGCTTTTTCTGCTTATTCCACATTTTTTAACCCGTTTAAATATTTCTTCAATCTAATTCATCAAAAATGTGCTCTCTCCACTTGCTTCTGGTAATTTTATCTTCTTTATGCTTAGCTATTTTCAGCTGTTTTTGCTAAACTCATCTTTTTTCAGATAATTACCTTTTTTTTTTTGCTCGTTTTTGCTTCTTTCAGCCTAATTGGACAAATGTGTTCTTTCTGCTTTCTTCTACTAATTTAAGCGTGTTCTACCTTTTCAGATAACTTTTTAGCATATTTTTAGCTTCTATCATCTGTTTTTAGATATATTTAAAAAAAAAAGTGTGGTAATTTCTGCTAATTTTAACCTAATTACGGTACAGTGCCTTATTTCTATTAATTTCAACTGTTTTATCTTTATCTGCTATTTCAGCTACTATTTAGCTGTTTTGTGCTAAATTTAGCTTTTTCAGCTTATTCCACATTTTATTTAGCTCATTTTAGCTCTTTTCACTTCTGGTAGTTTATAATACAGTAAGCTTTAAGCTTCTTTCTGCCTTTTGTGCTACTTTTCAGCAATTTTGTTGTTAATTTTAGCTTCTTCTTTTTTAGCTAATTTCTTAATTTTTGTGCTAATTTCTGTTTATTGAAACCCAATTCAGCAAATATGTGTTCTTTCTGCTTTCTTCTGCTAACTAAATAAGGCTTGTTCTTTCAATTCAGCTAACAATTCAGCATGCTCTTTTAGATAATTTCAGCTGTTTTTCAGCAGTTTCTTCAGCAATAATCCTTCACACTGCATTTTTGCATGAAATGCAGTTTCTCTGGTTATGGTTCAAATCGTAGAGTTGACATCAGTGTAACGTTTGGTAAACAGCTGCAGCCCAACAGTGCGTCTGGCAGCGGAGCTCTGGAACACGATCCCTCGTCGATCTACCTGCGAGTTCCCGTCGGCGAGGCCATCCCAGGACCGCTGCCTTTGGGCGTGTCGGTCATCGACGCTTCGGTGGCTCTGTTTGGTGTGGTTTTCCCCCACGTCTCCTTCAAACACAGGTGAGCTGTTCGATGAAGTCGTGTTGTCCGGTAGTTCTCTCTGCTTGTTTTGTATTCATCACGCTCGGCTTTATGTTCGATTCAGGCTGCAGATGCTCGACCACTTCGCAGAGTGCATAAAGCAGGCGAAAGGAGTTCGGCAGCAAGCCGTTCAGCTGAACATCTTCACCGCGGTGCTCAGTGCCCTCAAGGTAAAGAAGGCGATGCATCCCCTCCAGAAAAGCGCTGGTCCAATTATCCACACGGTGAGTAATAATGTGCTTCGTGGTCACTGATTCCAGGGTTTGGCTGAGAACAAGAGCACTCTGGGCCCGGAGGAGGTGCGCAAGTCGGCCCTGGCCCTGGTGATGGGAGCGTTGGACAATCCCAACCACATCCTGCGCTGCGCTGCAGGAGAGGCCCTGGGGAGGATGGCTCAGGTGGTGGGAGAGGCCACCTTCATCGCCCGAATGGCACAGACCAGCTTCGACAAGTAAGAATCAGAGATCTGTGTGAACGCTGAGTCAGCGTTTTTCAATCTAACTTCTGCAGACTCTGTGCTTTTTTTAGTCAGTTATGGATCAGAATAATCAGGGGATGGGTGTCGAGACTTTTTATTTTGTTGTAACTTTAATGCATTTCAGAATATTTAACTTTATTTACAAATAAAAGCTTTTTTTCCTGCGTCAGCAATCTGGTTCTTTGTTGTTTGACTGTGCTACTTTTTGTATTTAGTTTATTTTACCTGTCTTTTTTTTCTCATTTTAGCCATTATTCATCCATTTTAGCTAGTTTTTGATACTTTTCTTTTCGCTGTTAATACTGCTACTTTTAAGTATGATTTCTGCAGCTTTAATCTTTTTAGCTTTTAAAAACTGTTATGCTTCTTTTAGCGTGCCTTTTGCTACTTTTGATTTTTAGCTGTTGTTTTGCTCTTTTTACCTTTAGCTATTTTTTTCCCTTTTTAGCCTAAAGTTAGTGTTTTCTAATTTTCATTAGTGTTTTGCTGCATTTAGCTTTTAGCTGGTGTTCTGCTTCTTATAGCTTTAACAAGTCCGTTTGAGCTTATTTTGTGAACTTCGGCTGTTGTTTAGCGCTCAGCTTTAGTTGTGTTTTATTTAGCAACGAGCCAGAATTACGGTAATTCCTGCTACAACAGATACACCGGTAGGTTAAACTGAACAAAGTAAAATCAGGAAGTTGTTCAGGAAAATGATGTGTTCTGCTCTTCGGTTTATTTGACCCACATCTCGGCTCCTTCTCCTTTCACAGACTGAAGTCGGCCCGTGATGTCGTCTCTAGGACGGGCCACTCGTTGGCTCTTGGCTGTCTGCATCGATACGTTGGAGGAATCGGGTCCGGCCAACACCTAAAGACCAGCGTCAGCATCCTGTTGGCTCTCGCTCAGGACGGGTCGTCTCACGAGGTCCAGGTACGGAACATTACTCAGGAGGAGCAGGTTTAGAAAGCGACCCGTAGTTTTAATTTTATTTTATATATCTCTGTTACCAGACATGGGCCCTGCACTCTCTGGCTCTGATCGTGGACTCTAGTGGCCCCATGTACAGAGGCTACGTGGAGCCCACGCTCTCCCTGGTGCTCACCCTGCTCCTCACCGTGCCTCCTTCTCACACAGAGGTTCACCAGTGTTTGGGCCGCTGCTTGGGAGCCCTCATCACCACAGTTGGACCTGAGCTGCAGGGTAACTGTTCAGTCTGTGCAGCTGTTGGAGCAGATGTGGGCAACATATGGTCCGAGGGCCAAAAGTGCCCCTTGGACAGTTTTCATCCGGCCCCCATCCTTAACTGAAACGAAAACAGCTTTTAAATAAGCTGATGAAAACCTGCATTTTATCAATGAAACTTAACTTGACTTAAGAAATCTAAATTAAACAAAACTTTTTTCTTAAGTCGTTGTATTTCCAGAACTAGACGGAACATTAAAGGCTCCAAAAAGCGTAAAGCAAACAAACTTAAACTAACAAATTAAAGAACCAGTTAACAGTTTTGATGTATTATATTCTTAGTCATTTTTTTAAATCAAGCCACAACAAGAAAAAGTCAGAAAAACGCCTTCCAGACTATCTGTCATAAAGAAATGTTATTTTCCAGTTCCCTATGTGAACCTTCAGTTGCTTTAAATATATTAATTTAGCCTTCTGTGGGGGATAAAAAAATGTTGCCCAACCCTGGAATAGTCATATTTCTTTAAAAAGTAACGATATTAGCATTTGTTAGCCAGCAGGTGGCAGTGAAGAATTATTGTCAACATTATTTATAAATCAAATTTAACACAGCAGCTGTTACCAAAGTGCTTAACAATAAACATCAATGGGAGTAATTTTATGGAATTTTAAAAAGATAGTACTGAAAATTAATTAAATGCATCAATAGAAAAACAAAAACACAGAACAATAAAATACTAAATCAAATCACGTTGCGTTTAAAAGACTGAGAAAACAGATGAGTTTTGTACAGAACAGTATCAAAAACTAGCTAAAATGTAGCAGAATAGTAGCTAAAATGGGAAAAAGAACAGGTAAAATAAACAATGAATAAAATATTGTTTTACTTTGATTTAAAAAAATCAATAAAATCAAAACGAGAGTTCTTAAAGTTTTATAAAAGGCAGTTGAAGTGATGTACGGTAGATACTTGAGCATCTTTCATTTGCTTACCAACTTTGTCAACACATTTATTATTATTTATTTGTCATATTCAGGTTAACACAAGGTCAGCAATGCAATGTAATGTTAAAGATGAGAAGAACCAATTCAATTCGCTAAAAGCAAAAAAATAAAAAAACAAGAAATGCTAAAGGGTACAAAATAAATTACCAAAAAGTGAAAATGAAATATTATACTGTATTTATTTATTTTACCTTGGTCAATGCAAGGCATTGTAGGAAGGTGCTATACAAATAAAGTTTAAAAAGGTCCAAAAGAAATATACAACAACATGGTAGAATATTACGGTGCAAGTAGGATGAATTTGTATAAGTAAGTATTGAACATGAACAACTTAGTAACAAATATCGGCCTTTTTCAGGTTTGTTGGTCTAAAATATCTTTTAAAATGTCAAGTTAAAGCCATAAAACAAACTACTCTGTTGTAACNCAGAGGGTGCTATCACTGGTTAAACATCTCAAGATAAGATTCAACCATTTCATTTCAATCTTTTATCTTTCCTCCTTAAACTCCTCCTTATGTTTATTTTCATCATGGTAAACTTTAAGTAATGTGCCAACAGAAAGGTCCAACTGTCTGTTTGTTTTAATTTGAATTCTTGTCAACGTAGTTATTAAATCAGAGCTAATATCGATACAAATGTTTTAATGTAATTCTTGTGATAGTTTCAATAAAAGGTCTATATTTTTGGTAGACCAATATAAATTGAAGTCTAAGCGTGAAATTACATTTCTTGTCTAATCACAGTAAAAACAACTTAGTATCGGAAAAAGGAAGAACTCGCTCTTTGGTGGCAGTTTGTGCAAGATTAAAGTCTGCTAAACTGCGCATCTACAATAATAGTAAATCAGTAAGTGTTTAAATACCTTACTCTACATTTATTACTATTATTAATCTATTACAATTGGTGGCTCGTCCGAGTTCCTGGAACGTTTATTAAGTTGTTTTTGTAGCTTATTTTTGTTACGGTGTTGTTGGCATTAGTTTTGCATCCTGGTTTTGGTCTTATAAGAATAGTTCTGGCTGGTGGAGTGTCCGGGAGTTGCTGATCGTGGCATTGTCTGGATTATTTTGCCGATAGAATTATTTTGTATTTCACATTTCAACGTCTGTTTGAAGCTGCTGAGTGATAAATGTTTTGTCTGTGCTTGTGAGACGTTTCATTACGTGTCGCACGCTGCATGCATTGTTCATTTTGTGACCGCCGTGTCACCACTGTTTCATTCTATTACATCTGCGATTTATTGTTGAAGGTCTGTTTCACACGTTTGCTGCTCAATTTTACCTAATCTGTTACAACGTGTTGTTTGCCGAGGTTCGGGAAACCCAGCTGGGACCGGATGTATTCCGGTTCCGTTTGACGTAAAGTCCGTTTGTTGTACACAGTTAGAGTGCTGCCTCCCCTGGGGGCGTGAGGGTTAGCTTGGTTGTGTTTCAGCTCATTGACAGTATTTTCTGCGGTGTAAAAATACGTTTATTTTGTGGAAGAGAGTCCAGAACCTTGGGTCGAGCTAAGCTAACGGTACCGAGAGAAAAGATGGCTGCTTAAAACGCTGTGATTGGTCCATTGTGTGTCGCGTTCAAAGAACGTTGGTTTCTGTAGACTCTGGTTGTCAGATTCATTTTTGCACACATTTCTGTCGGTTTATTTGTGTTGTTTAAGTTCTATGCGCGTGATATCGTCGAAGACTGGCTTAACCGCGGTGTTTTGCGGTATTTATGACTGTTTTAGAACGTTAAAAAGTCCGTTCCTCGCTAGAGTTCAAAAGACCGCAGGTCCGTGAACGCACCGCTCGAACGGCACGTCACTAGTGGGTGGCGTTAGGTTTGGAAGACACAATTTCCCATGAACACTTGGGTTTTAGAACTACAGTTCTGTCTTCGCTGTGATTGGTCGATTTCGCTGTGAGTGTTGACGCTTGCGCAGTGGGTTTGAAGCCCCGCTCCTCGTCAACTTTCACTTCACAGCTTATCTCAGACGAGTTTCCGTGCTTGTTTGTCCATTACTGTCATTAAAAAGACTGTTTAATCGCGGTGTTTTTGAGATTTTAATGGGTGGATTGAGCCGGTTGCTCTGAAAAACTGCCGATCGCCATGTGACCAGGTCACGTGACACCGATTTTGCCGGTTTTATGAGGACCGACCTTATTTCTTTAAACGCAGTTTAAAGGGTTTCACAGTTCAACCGATTTTGCTCACATGATTTCGTTTTGTGAGCCTGGGTTCTAGAGCTTATCACGTTACGCTTTAGATCTGTCTGATTGATGCTTTTCATCCGTGTTGGGTGTCTGTGTGGGCTGAAAGCTACGGCTGCGCTCACTGGTGATAACAGCGCCTCTATAGCGGTCAGATAGAGAAATTACAGTCGCTGTGATAAACTCACTTCCAGCGCTGTGACCCCTGCTGGTTACATTAGAAGACGCAGTCTTCCTGTAATGTGTACATGGTAACTGTTCCTGTTTTAAACGGGAAACATTTTGAGAATATTGTACTCACAGCACACTTTAATTTGATTTTCACATATAATCAAATGTTGATGGCAGAACAGTTACACAGATTTAATACAGACATGTCTGTTGTTGATAAAATTTGACACTTTTATCATTGATTCTGTGCAAAACAAACTGTCTGTTTTTATTTTTATTTTAAACTGCAAGTTTAGAATAACACACATGAGGCTTCTTTTGTCTTGGTTTTTCACAAAAAATCTCACAACGACAGCCGTTTTGTTTGACCTTGTCACAGGTCGACAAATTACTAAACATCACTGACTTTTATTTCATTTAACATCTTGGATGTTTTCTGAGCAGCTACACGCAGGCCCTCCTGTTTATTTTAGATACAAGTTTATTTAGAATAACAAGCTGGTGGGCCTTGCTCTCTACGGTGGCTTCTTTAATTTGTGTTTCACAAATTTCCAGATAAGATGGCGGCCTCTGCACATGAGGCTCCTGATACCTCGACAGCTGATTTCGACACTGAGCGTCGTACACGTACGGTTCCCATGGATGGGGTGGACAATGCGTTGGTGTCTCTCACGGCTCCAATCACCACCTATGGTGTTGAGGTGGATGCTCTGTCTGGAATACAGATAGAGGAAGCTTTAAAGGTTTTGGCTGACGGTGCTGCGTCAGATAAGACGAAGCAGAAAGGCACTGAACGCTTGGCAAAACTGGCACTTTTGCTGAAGGCCAAATTGGACCTTGTGGTGGTCAGTGGCGATGAGCTCTCGAAGGAGCGGGATGCTGCAGTCGTGGCGAGCCAGGCTGCCACGGACAGATGTGATGAGCTTCAGGCCGCAGCGCTGCAGGAGGTTGAGTCTTTAAAACTGCTGTGATGAGCTTCAGGCCGCAGCGCTGCAGGAGGTTGAGTCTTTAAAACTGCAGCTGCAGTCACTCACAGACTCACATGTGGACAGCATTCGTTCTAGGGAGGATGCTTATAACAAAGCTCTGGCAGATAATGACGCGGTGCTGCAACAATGCAATGTGTTGACAGCTGAAAATGATGATGTGACGGGGAGGTTGGAGACGTGCGAGGCAGAGAGGGATAATTATAAACTGTGTTGGCAGGCGTCACAGACGAGTATGGCTCTAGTTCAAGGGAAGTTGGCGAGATGTGAACAGGAGATGGTAGTGTTGGAGCAACGTTTGTCGGTTCTACAAGGTCAAAATGATGGCCTGAGTGCCCAATTAAAAGACTGTAAGTCTGAATTGGCCTCTACTACCGATAAACTCAGTCAGGAGAGGAGGACGTGTGTGGAGCTCATGTCAAAACTGGGCAACAGGCCATACACCCCTCCACCACCATCTACTCCCACACCTGTTGATCCCACACCTGTTGCTCCGCCCTCATTCCCTCCTGTGCCTCAAGACCCACTGCCTCCACCACCACCAGCCTCGCCCACACCTGTTGGTCTGCCCTCATTCCCCCCTGTGCCTCCACCTCCCTCACACCCGTCCGCACCTCAGTACCCACCCCCATTCGGAGGTGGGTATCCGTGGATGGGTCCTGGTTACCCCTGGCCTGGTATGCCATTTGGGGCGCCGGGCGTGTTCGATAAGAATTACCGGATGCCTCTGTCTATAGACCAACTCCATAAGCTGTCTAAATACATTCAGCGCTTTGAACCAGGGGACTTGGGTTCTAACGAAACCAAGGCCTACCTGAAGAACCTGGAGTTGAAGCTAGATCGCTTCTCCAATGTCACGGTTGCCGATAGGATCACTCTAATCAATCTCACCTCTAGCAGGGAGGTGCAGTATCTTATTGAACGTCAACCGGAGGACATAAGGAACGACTATAAGCGTCTGTGTGAGGTTATTATCACGAAATTCACTCCTCGCGCGGGAATCGATGGTTTCCAAGCCGCGATGAAGATCAAGCAAGGTCGCAACGAACATCCACAGGTCTATTACAAAAGGTTCTTCCAAGCTTACTTTGGTAATCGGAACGAACCTGGGATGGAGGAGGAGAGACATTTTAAGTGTCTTTTCATCGAAAACTTGCATCCTGAGATAGGTTCGTCGGTTGAAATCATGGCCAACGGCAACAGGAACACTATCACGGAAGTGTTGGAGTATGCCGTACGTGTTTTTGAGGCATTCAGCAAACGCAGGGCTCCCATGGAGGCATTTCCAAGTGAGAAGGGCCTGTTGATTTCTAATTTATTTCAAGTTGCTTTTTCTTTCCTCTGCCATCCTCGTGCTACCATTTTCTAAATTTTGAATTTAAACAAAATTTTCGATCTGGCTCGAAGGACCACAATGTTGCATAAATAAATATCTTTTCATTATCTACGTACAAAAAGGAGCCATAAAAAGGCCAGGAGAAGATTTTTAAGGAAGTTTACTTGTAAGTAGGGGTGCACCGATAAATCAGCCGGACGATTTATCAGCCCCGATGTCCTTAATTTTGGGAGATCGGCCGATACTTGCATGAGAAACCTATTTTACCGATTTATTCCAGTTTTGAAAACAATTGTCTAAACTTCATTTATATTTCAGAGCGCTACCTCACGGCCAGTCAAAACAAGTTTGTATAGTTGTTTCTAGGATATTGTTCAAGGGTATGTTTTTCAATAAAATAAGATAGGAAAACTGAAAGTGCATTGTGACCTAATAACACCTGACAGCGTCGCTTATAAAACAAAATCGGTATCGGCCCAAATCGAAATCGGCAGCTCAGACTTTTTAGAGATTGTGATCAGCCAGAAAACTGCAATCGGTGCACCCCTAAGGGCAGACGGTCACGAAGCAGGATTTCACAGATGTACGAACTGACGTGCTGAGAGCCGTGAGAATGTGCAACCGGGCAGAAAAGCAGGAAGTGTGCCTGCAGGCTCCTCTCTGACCTCACACATGGTAACATCACTTTCAACATTAGCAGTGATAAACATCCATTAACCTTTACCTAAATTCCCCTGACGATGAGCAATCCACAACAAAAGATAAAAAAACAACAACTGGACTTCAAAAAAAATGTAAACTCTTTTTTTTTTTTTTTTTTACGCGTTTTTATTCCCTGGTGTTTGGCACAGCCTGAAATTTGCTCTGCACTACTATTGTTTTTTTATTGCTCTTACTGTTTTAACTACCGGTATTTTACTCTTTTATGTGTTTAAATGTTCTTGATTTTATATGTGCAGCAGGGCACTTTTTGTTTTACAGCAGGAATAAAACTGGGTGTGGCCAAACCTCGCTCACAGTTTTATTGTATATGATTTGCAGTGACGAGCGCTGGAGGGCCTTTTGTTCTGCTCACGGTAAATAAAGATTTTGTTTAATTTTTTCCCATTGATCTGATTTGGTTTATTAGGAAATGGAGCCACCGTTTCCACGATCCGCTCGTCCTGCCTGGTCGGCTGCGCCATCATGCAGGACCACTCTGACTCGCTGGTCCAGGCGGCCGCCATCTCCTGTTTGCAGCAGCTGCACATGTTCGCTCCTCGCCACGTGAACCTGTCCAGCCTGGTGCCCTGTCTATGTGTAAGACACGAGCGTCGTTCTACGGTAGTTTAACGTTCACGTGGCTGTAAAGTCGTGATTTGTTAAGTGTTGCTGCGTTCCTGTAGGTGCACCTGTGCAGCTCTCACCTGCTGCTGCGTCGCGCTGCGGTGGCCTGCCTCAGACAGCTCGCCCAGAGAGAAGCTGCAGAGGTCTGCGAGTATGCCATGAGCCTGGCGAAAAGAGCAGGAGACAGCAAAGACAGCACGACGATCAGTGAGTGTCGGTCAGGATCCAGATCAGGTCGCCTCTGCTTGGCGATGCTGGGTCTAACTGTGTTGTCCTGGTGCACGGTGCAGATCTGAACATCACCGAGACCGGTCTGGAGGGCGTTCTGTTCGGCATGCTGGATCGGGAGACAGACAGGAAGCTGTGCTCTGACATCCATGACACTCTGGGACACATGTTGTCGTCTCTTGCTGTGGAAAAACTTTCCCATTGGCTGAAACTTTGCAAAGATGTTCTCGCAGCAACTACAGGTAAATCGCAAAATTAGCACAACACACATAAATGTGTTGGTACACTTACAGCTCACTGAATAAATGCTTAATTTCTCTTTTAAAACATGATTTGGTTAAAAAATAATGGTTAATGTTTATCATTCTGCACACCTTTAATATGCAATAGAGCAAACAAAGAAAACTAAAGAAACTGTGCATTTCCTGTGAAAATGCAGTGTGAATGCTTATTTTTGAACAACTTGCTGAAAAACAGCTGAAATTAGCTACATAAACTTGCTGAAATGTACCGGTAGCTGAAATGGAAGAACAAGCCTAAATTAGTAGAAGTAAGCAGAAAGAACACACATTTTCTGAATTGGGTTCAAATAAGCTGAAATTATGACAAAAATTAGGAAAATTTGCTCAAAAAAAAGTAGAAATTAGCAACAACAAAAAAAACTGCTGAAAGTAGCTGAAAAGGCAGAAAAACTACCAGAAGGAATTTGTAAACGCTGAAATTAGCTCAAAATATGTGAAATTAGCTTAAAAAAATAATAAAGAAGCTAAAATTTGCATAAAACAGCTAAAAAGTTGTTGAAATAACAGAAAAAGCTGAAAGGATCATAAGCTGAAATTAGCAGAAAAAAGTTAATTCATCTGAAAGCAGCTGAAGTTAGTTAAAACTGTAAACAAGGAAGATGAAAAAGTCGAACAAGCTTAAATTAGCAGAAGAAAGCTGAAAGAACATAGGTTTGCTGAAAGAAGCGGAAAGGCGCACAAAAAGTAGAAATTAGCTGAAAAAAGCTGAAAAGCAGCTAAAAAGCAGAAAGAAGGTGACATTTCAAGAAGGATGTGGAGAGAGCACATTTTTGCTGAATTATTCTGAAAAATGTTGAAATGAGTGCAAAAAATATGGAATTAGCTGAAAAAGCTTAAGTTTACTTAAAAAAAGCTAAATAGTAGACAAAGCTGAAACTAGCAGAAAGAAGCTGAAAGAAGCATAACAAGCTGAAATTAGTAGAAAGAACCTGAAAGAGCACAAAACAGCTGAGAGTAGCTTAAAAATATTTATATTTGTACAAGGAGAAAGAAGCTGAAGCCGAACAAAAAGTGAAAGGAGCAATTTAAGGTTGTAAACACATGTAAAGATTTGAAGGATGGAAAATGAACTCAGTTCTTCTAGGAGAAAAAAAAGGCAAAAGCATAAAAACTTCTGGACGAGAAAGATGCTGAAAACATATGGAAGAAAAATTGATCCCAATACTGTAGTGTGAATGCTTCATAAACGTTCACACTACTATAAAGAGTAAATATTTTTTGTTAATTTTGCATGTATGATAAAACCGTACGAACAGATTTTGTTGTTATTCTAAAAAGACTATTAATCCTTGGTTTATAGTCTTGTTTCAAACAAAGTGTTGAATCCTAATCTCTGTCAGTGCCTTACAGACAACCACTGGGTTGTTGATGCTGTTAAACTTGTCAGTTTTAAGTTTGTTAAGAGATAGTTGTGTTACTAGCAAATCTGTCTGCAGCTCCAAATCTTCTCTGAATACTTGAGTTGTAACTTTGTCCTTTCAGACGTTGGGGGAGCCGTCACTTTCGAGGTGGAGAAGGACGAGGAGGACTCTGAGAAGAAGGACGAGATAGACGACGACACCATGTTCACAGGCCTGGGAGACGATGACAAGTCCAAGCCGTCGGTGGCGCCGCGGTGGGTGACGCGGGTGTTCGCCGCAGACTGCTTGTGTCGGATCATCCTGCTGTGTGAGAGCGCAGACAAGCCGCACTTTGACCTGGCAGCCGCCCGCTCCGCTAAAGCCAAGAACCCCAAAGGTGCCATTTATCAGCCACCAGTCCCGTACAAAATGAATGTACTTGTGTTGAGTTGTGCATCCTGATGGTTCAGTTACTTTGTTTGAGTTCATACTCTGAGTATGTCTGCTGCCTCAGGGGCAAGTCTAAGGTCAGCTCCTTGAAAACAGCTGACCTACATGTGTTTCGTGTAAAAACTGAACAACACAAGAACTGACAAAGCAGTCGTCAGAGAGGTTTTTTCCACTGCAACAGGTAGAGGAGCCTGTATTTATATCAGCTTATCTGGAATAGTACAGACTCAACAGTAGTAGCACTGCATAAAGGGTTGGCAAGAAGAAATGATAACGCCACTGACCTTTTACAGAAATAAGACCTGATCAGAAAAATGGTGACCAGTCTGATAGTTATTTTTGTTACTTAAGCTTCTTTACAAGCTTTATAAATGAGTTTCTAGTCCTCAGACAGTTGCTGTTTTCCATCCATCACTGTCCATCCAGGGGATCTGTTGGTGCTCCATTTGTCCGACCTCATCCGTATGGCCTTCATGGCAGCCACAGACCACAGTAACCAGCTGAGGATGGCCGGTCTGCAGGCCCTGGAAGACATCATTAAAAAGTTTGCATCAGTACCAGAACCTGAGTTCCCAGGACACGTTATTCTTGAGCAGTATCAGGCCAATGTGAGCTGAAACCCTCTTGCATTGTAACTCCATTTGAAAAGCTGCAGAATGAGTGAAACGAGGTAAACCTGACTTTGTGTGAACTGTGTGCATTTAGGTGGGAGCTGCCCTCAGACCTGCATTTTCACATGATACGCCGTCTGACATTACAGCTAAAGCGTGCAAGGTAAGACGCTTTGTTTTGATTGGAAGGGTAAAATCCGTTTTTTTATTTTTTGAGATGTGCACTAAAGTTGCAAAAAAGCCATTTGGTTACAGCAAACAATTAATGCACTGTTTATTCATATTGTAACCACTGGTGTACCAACAACTCCCACCATAGTTTTTATTTGCCAAAACTCCAGGTACAGGCGTTTGCCCGTTTTGGTAATGGCCACCATTGCTGCAGTAAATTACAAGGTCATGTGACCAGTGAGCCCTCTAGTTTTATATCCCACAGACTGTACCTTTAATTTCATTTCACTATTTTGGAGTGTCTGTAAGTAGCACGATGACAGAGAACTTTAGGCCCCCACATACGATACAAACCGGATTCCAAAAAAGTTGGGACACTAAACAGATTGTGAATAAAAACTCAATGCAATGATGTGGAGTTTATTATTTTTTCAATAGTCTTGGGCCTTCTTTGTCGCACCTTCCTCTTTATGATGCGCCAAATGTTCTCTATAGGTGAAAGATCTGGACTGCAGGCTGGACATTTCAGTACCGGATCCTTCTCCTACGTAGCCATGATGTTGTGATTGCTGCAGAATGTGGTCTGGCATTATCTTGTTGAAAAATGCAGGGTCTTCCCTGAAAGAGATGACGTCTAGATGGAGCATATGTTGTTCTAGAACCTGAACATAGTTCTCTGCATTAATGGTGCCTTTCCAGACATGCAAGCTGCCCATGCCACAAGCTCTCATGCAACCCCATACCATCAGTGATGCAGGCTTCTGAACGGAGCGTTGATAACAACTGGGGCTATCCTTGTCCTCTCTTTGTTCAGCTTTGTGTGAAAAATGCTAAAGCGCTCAAACCACACCGAGCATCCTCCATTTTCAGAACAGAAAAACGGGAAGGAGAGACGGCCCATGTCACGTCAAGGGGCCTCCCTCCTACTTTTCTTAGAGACATGCTGCTCACTCCCTAATTATCCATCCTTCAGTTCAAACAGCCTTATACTGCCATCCAGTGGTCAAAAAAGGTATCGCACACAAAAATTAATCAATATTTCTTCTTAAATTTGACAATAATTACTAATCATTGTCAAATTCCAAACAATATTATCGTTTATCGCAATAATTTCTGAGACAATTAACCGCCCAGCAAAATTTGTTATCGTGACAGACCTATGAAGGACAAGAAGACAATGGACAGCGAGAAAATTTCTGAACATTTTTTAACGGAGTCAAAGTCAACTTTATTGTCAGAACTGCAATATGTACAGGACATACACAGGATTGAAATTGCATTTTTCTCTCAGTCCCTCGGTGCAACAGTAACCATTTAAACACTAAACAATAAACATTCTTGCAAGTTTGAGCTAGTTGGGCGCTTAGCCGCGTTTCTTCACCGCCAGGGCGGCCACCGCACACCTGTCAGCACTGCACAGAGAGTGGGAGTCACGCTGCACATCCTTGCGACTGCACAGAGAGCGGTTGGTGTCGCATACAAAACGGTCTGTCGCCGGGCAGTTTGTGCGACACCGAGTACGGGTACGAGGTCGTATCTTATCTTAACTTTGCATGGACATGGCCGGCGGACGTCCGCTTCGAGTACACGCGGACCTCCGCGGAGTGAAGTGTTGTTGTGAGTGAAGGTGTTTTTTTTTTCAATTTTATTTTATTGTGGTGTGTTCACATGATTTTATTGTTTGTAGTGTATTTAACTGGAAGAAGCTTTGTTTAGCGCATGATGTCCAAGACAAATTTTCCCTTAGGGACCATAAAGTACAGTATACATCTATCTAGGTACGCCCGAGTATGTGGGGGCCTTAACGGGGACGTTGACCTGCAGCATAACGAGTTATAATCCCTTTAAAGCAGTCGTTCTCAAACTGGGGGGGCGAGCCCCCCTGAGGGTCATACGGGGCCTGACAACGGGTGTGTGACATCACGCAGTTCGTGCTTTTGTTTATAAATTTTTCCAAAATATAAAATACAGATAATAAACAAATTTAGAGAAAACAGAGCAGAACGGTTATAAAATTACTTTTTAAATTTTTATTAAAACGTGCCTATATTAGAATACTTGATGCATAGTTACTATGATCTTCTGGGGGGTCAGGGGGCTTGCACAATTTCCTTTTTCCAAAATGTTAGAGTGAAGTAACTGATAATAAAAAACGAGTGACAGTTTACTAAAAAATGCTTGTTTAGCCGTGAAATAAAACCTTAGGTGCTGGAGTCAGATTAGTCAGAGCAACAGACACAGTCTGGACGCTCCCTTAGAGACAGGGTGAGTTCAGGTGTCTGGGGGAGGCTGGGAGAAGAACCGCTGCTCCCCCACATCCAGAGGTGGTTCAGACATCTGGTAAGGATGGACTCTGAATGCCAGATAATCAATGACTCTGATATTCTGTGTGTGTCTGAAGGTTTGTAGCACGTGGATCGGCAGTGGCGTGGTCAGCGATCTGAACGACCTGAGACGAGTCCACAACCTGCTGGTGTCCTCGCTGGACAAGGTGCAGGCTGGGAAGAGCTCCTCCAGCCAGCTGTACAGTGAGAGCGCCACCACCATGGAGAAGCTGGCTGTGCTGAAGGCGTGGGCGGAGGTGAGCTCCGAGAGCATTCCTCCTTTTTACTTAGCCAACTAATCTGACCACACCCGCTGGCTGTCCTCGTCAGGTCTACGTGGTGGCGATGAAGGTCAAAAAAGAGGCGGAGTCTAAGCCCGCCAAACCAGTCGGAAGAGAGGACGAGGATGAGGACGAAGAGGACCTGGGCGCTGACGTGCTTCCTCCCGACAGTCTCATCACTTTAGTGCAGCCAGAGCTGCCGTCGCTGAGCCGCCTGTGGCTGGCCATGCTGCGGGACTACGCTCTGCTCACTCTGCCCGCAGAGTTCTCAAGTCAGCTGCCGCCCGAAGGTCCCGCCAGCTTCTTCTTCATCAGCTGCAAATCTACATCTAAAAATGCCCCAAATTTACATGAAGCTTTTGAATTTTCTGTGAAAACACAGCGTGGATGCTGAGTGCTGATTGATTTAGCAAATACTTGTTAAAGAAGCTGAAACAGAACTACTACCTAATAGCTAAAAGGAGCAAAAGTCTTATCTAAAAGCTCATAGTAGCTAAAGGCAGCAAAGTGTTAGCTAACAGCTAAATTAGCAAAAGAGTAGGTAAAACATTGTTAAGCTATTTCAGCAATTTAGGTTTTAAAACGTTCAGCTCCTTTAGGAGAACGGTGCTATGACTTTTAGTATTGGTGCAACTTTAGCTTTTTGAAATATTTAGCCTTTTCTGCCATTTTTTCCCTCATAGAAAATGAATTGAGCCCATTTTACATCCTTCAAATATTTAGATCTGTTTAAAACCTTTTACTGCTCCTTTCACAATTTGTTCTGCTTCAGCTTCTTTCATGCAAATGTAGTGATATACCTTCCCCCTCATACATCTTACACAAATTTAAATAAATTTTCAGCTATTTTGTGCTCCTTTCAGATTCTTTCTGTTAGCTACAACATTTTTGTGCTTTTTCTAACTTTTTTGCTAATTTCGGCTTGTTAAGCTTCTTTCAGCTTCTTTCTGCAAGTTTCAGCTTTTTCTGCCTTTTCAGCTACTATTCAGCTGTTTTATGCTAATTTGAGCTTTTTAAGCTTTTTACACTCATTAAAATTTTTAAGCCAAATTCAGCAAATATGTGCTCTCCACTTCCTTCTGGTAATTTACAGTAAGCTTCCTTCTGCCTTTGTGGCAACTTTTCAGCTGTTTTATTTTATTTATTTATTTTTGCTAATTTAATAATTTTTCAAACATTTCCCACTTTTTTGTGCTCATTTCGGCTTCTTTCAGCCTAATTGGGCAAACGTGTTCTTTCTGCTTTCTTCTGCATATTTAAGCTTGTTCTACATTTCCAGCTAGTTTTTCCCCCCAGCATTTTTCATCTAATTTCAGCTGCTTTCAGATAAATTCAAGTTTTTTGTGGTCATTTCTGCTACTTTCAGACTACCGCAATTAACTTCTTTATGCTAATTTCAGCTTGTTATGCTCTTTTAACATTTTTTTCTGCTAGTTTCAGGTCTTTATTTAATTATTTTTTGCTCTTTCAGCTACTATTTTTGCTGTTTTTATGCTAATTTTAGCTTTTTCAGCTAATTCTACATTCTTTAGCTCACTTCAGCTCTTTCTGTTTCCTTCATCATCCCAGTCCCAAAAAGCTCCACAGTGACTGGTCTGAATGACTATAGACCGGTGGCCCTCACCCCGATAGTCGCTAAATGTTTTGAGAAACTGGTCATGTCCCACATCAAGACAGCCGTCAACATCAACGAGGACCCTCATCAATATGCATACCGTGAGAACCGATCAACAGAGGACGCCATCTCCTCCGTGGTCCACACTGCTCTCACCCACCTGGATCAGAAGGACTCATACGTGCGTCTGCTCTTTGTGGACTTCACATCTGCCTTCAACACCATGATCCCCCAAACTCTGATAGACAAACTATCCACACTTGGACTAAGCCCCTCTATTTGTAACTGGGTCTTAGACTTCTTAACAAACAGACCACAGTCCGTGAAGATCCACAACTTCTCCTCCTCCACCATCACCCTCAGCACTGGCTCTCCTCAGGGATGTGTGCTGAGCCCTCTTCTGTTTACTCTGCTCACATATGATTGTACAGCCACACATCCAGGCTGTCATATTGTTAAGTTTGCAGATGATACAGCTGTGGTGGGATGCATCACAGATAATGATGAATCCAGCTACAGACAGGAGGTGGAACATCTGGAGAGTTGGTGCAAAGAGAATAACCTTCACATGAATGTGAAGAAGACGAAGGAGATGATTGTGGACTTCAGAAGGAACAAACACACCCACACCCCACTGTATATAGGTGGATCTGCGGTGGAGGTGGTCTCCAGCTACAAATACCTGGGTGTACACATGAATGATAACCTCAGCTGGAGCAATAACACCACCAGCCTGATCAAGAAAGGTCATCAGAGACTCTACTTCCTCAGACGGCTGAGACGAGCCGGTCTGAGAAGCTCAGTCCTCACCTCGTTCTACAGGTGTGCAGTGGAGAGCGTCCTGTGCTCCAGCATCAACGTGTGGCATGGAGGCTGCACAGTTGCAGAGAGGAAAGCTCTACAGAGAGTGGTGAAGGCTGCACAGAAGTCTGTGGGAGTCAGTCTCCCCACCATCACAGACATTTACACCTCCAGATGCAGAAAAAGAGCCACCTGCATCATGAAAGACCTCACTCACCCAGCACACTCACTCTTTGCACCACTCCCCTCGGGACGGAGGTTGAGGAGCATCAAATGTAGAACCACTAGACTGAGGAACAGCTTCTACCCTGAGGCTGTCAGACTCATGAATAAATAAATAATAAGAATAAACACTGCAAAATGTCACATCATGCTGATGCTGATCTGTTTCTTGTTGCTGCGTTCATCTGTGACCATCTGCTCATGTTCGTGCTGCTGTTTATAATGATGTTTTTCTACTACATTAGGGCTTAGTGTATTACTAGCTGATGTCTCTCTTAGTTAATCCTAGATGTTATTATTGTTTTTCTCTTGCATTTGTTGTTGGATGTAACTGGGACCCTGTGTACATAATCTCGTTTTCAACACATGTACTACATGCGGTGCAAATGACAATAAATTCTCTCTGACTCTGACTCTGACTCTGACTTCTGGTAGTTTTAAGTTTCTTTCTGCATTTTCATCTACCGGTACTTTTCAGCCTTTTTTTTTGGAGCCAATTTCATATTTTTTAGTTCCCTATACAGTATTTTGTGCTAATTTCTGCTTATTTAAATGTAATACAGCAAATACGTGTTCTTTCTGCTTTCTTCTGTTAATTTGGGCTTGTTCTTCTATTTCAGCTACATTTCAGCATGTTTGCAGCTAATTTCAGCTGGTTTTCAGCAATAAACATTCACAGTGCGTTTTCACAGGAAATGCAGTTTCTCTAGTTAAAAGTAGCAACAACTGATCTCTTCAGATTGAAGGTTTGAGCTTTTTTTCTGGAAGATTTCAGGGTAGACTTTTAATTTGTCACTAGTTCACCCGTTGGTTGTTTAAGATGCCCTAAAACTGAACGTCTAAGCAAATTAAAATCCCAACACCGTCCTGACGTGAATCTTTTTCACAGGTGGAGCTTTTTACACCCCAGAGACGATAGACACAGCACGGCTCCACTACCGCAACTCCTGGGCGCCCGTCCTGCACGCCGTGGCCCTCTGGCTGAGCAGCACCGAGTTTGGAGCAGGCGAAGATCAAGAGGACGTTTCTTCGTCTCTCTTCAAGTCTCCTGAAGGCTACTCCAAAACGAGGACTTTCGAGGAGTCTGTCAAAGACCGGATGCATCTTTTGTTGGGTAACGCTGCCTCGTGTTTGTTTTACCGTCGTGGATCGAGCAGCGAAGGTGTAGACGCACCCTGAGCGTGTTTTGGTGTTCTGTCTGTCAGGCGTCAGTATCGAGTTCCTCTGCTTCCCCCGACCCGAGGAGCCCATCGAACACGTGATGTCCTGCCTGCAGGCTCTGTTCACGCTGCTGGAGTCTCCGTGGGCTAGAAAACACATCGCAGAAGACCAGGTAACGTAGTCCCATCTGTGGAGGAAGGTTTGCATCGAGCATCGTTCAAGATGTTGTAGTTCGCCACGGGATTATCTTTGTTCAGAATACAGGTAGTCCCCGATTTACGAGCGCTCTGATCTGCGAGGTTCCAGACTTACGAGCTGCGAATTTTTGGAAAAAACGAAAAAAATACTGAGTTTTCATGTGTTTTTTCACCACAGTTAGTTAGTTAAGCATATGAACACACGTTTCCGATCATTTTTATGCACTCATAAGCAGTTTTTGGATGAAAATAGAGTGTTTGTAGTCGCGCTAGCGAAAACCGTTCCAATTTACGAGCGAAATTCCGGATTTACGAGAGAAATGGCGGCCGTTCCGAAATACGAGATTTCCGGTTTACGAGCGCCTCGTTGTAACGGATCTCGCTCGTAAATCGGGGACTACCTGTATAGAAGTCAATAAACCTTCACTTTAATGTTCATCTCTAAAACACGCTTGTTGAAGAAAAGGATGCTTCATATGCATCAAGAAAGTAGTAATCAAAGCAGGAGTGAGTAGCTTCTTTTTTTGTTATTGCAAAACTATCTTTAATAAAACAGTCAATTTATTTTATTTACTGCTTACATGAACAGTTTAAAATAAATCATCTTCTGATTTTATTTGCCTCAGATGTTTCGGGATCCTAGAAATCCTTCAGGAAGAAGCGATGTGTCCCAAGTTGTGTTAAAGGATTTGAACATTTCAGCTGATATAAAACACATGGATACAAACACATCCTGAACTTTGTTGTTTTTCACTCTTGAAAAGTAAAAAATAAAAACTTTAGTTTTTGTTTTCTTGCAATCTGAAAGTTTTCTGGATATTTAGCCTTGCATATCTTTAAGAAATGCATATTTTCTGCCACCTTGCATTAAAACTTTTTTTTTTTTAACGGTTATACCCCACCTGTTAGCACCATGTTAGTGAGGATGACTCTCAGCTACTACCACACTAAATCATAGCTCATTTTCTTTAAGTTACTGGGCTACTGGTATTTTTGTTTGCTATGGTTAAAGATTAAATTGGGATTTCTTTCAGTTTCATTAAAATCTGTCTACTAGTTTGTAAGATCCAACAAAGTTAAGTGAGGTCCTCTGGACAATTTCTTTTTTTTGTTGTTGAAACGTTTCGTCCTTCGTCCAAAGGACTTCATCTGTCCGAGGAGCCACAACAAACTCAGTCCCATAAGCAGCACACTCACGTAGTGGGCCAACCAGTTTGTTTGTGCTCAGGTGGTTTCTGGAGTCCGCCCTCTCCCATGTCGACTCCTCTGAGGCAGCCATGGCCAAAGTGGTTCAAAACATCAAAGTTCATGCTCAACAATCCAAGTAGAAAATCCAACAAAGTTAAGTCAGTTCCTTTGGACGGAGACTTGATTGAGACAGGGGAGAGGGCAGATTCCAGAAACCATCTTGTCACCATCAAACGGGTTGGCCCACTATGTGATTAAGCCACTCACTGATGAAGTCCTTTGTATAATAAAGGACGAAACGTTTTAACAGAAAACGAAACCGTCCAGAGGACCTGACTTAACTTTGTTGGATGTTTTTACCTGGATTATTGAGCATGAACTTTGATAGTTTGTAAGATATTTTGCTAACAGGCGAATGAGCACTGTTGGCTACATTATCGCCTTCCTTTCCTGGCGGCAGGAAAATGACACTTAAAGGACAACACCCACCGTGACAGTAACAATTCACCATATTGGACAATTACTGTAGTAGAATATGATGTCTATTTTCATTTTTGCATTTGGGCCAGGCGAGTGTAAAAAAAAAAAAAAAAAACGGACTCCCGGAAATATCCGGAAACCCGGCCGAAGATTGCCGAAGTGCAAAATGACGTCAATACAGGCACCACCCAGAAGGCAGGAGTGAGTTCACATGGAGGCTTTTGAGAGTGAGAGTTAAAACTGCAGTTAAACTAGTGTCCTACGTGGATGCACGAGGTCTAAATATTTCCTGGTGGGCTGTGGGTTCAGGACCAACGCTCCATGTTTTTTTTATTTTTTTTAACTTTTTAATAAGCCGCTAACCCGCCATCCGCGGACACACCGTCCCCCGCGCGCAGCCACTGACACACAGAGGAGACACACCATCGCCTGCGCGGTGGTCGGTCCACTTAAATCCATTATGAATTCTTTAGATTTTGGGTAAATAATGAACACTAACGCCATCCTTCGAGGTATTGCTGCAGAACTAAGCAACACATCGTTTTTATTAGTTGTATTCCTAAATACTCTGGTAGTTTTCTGATCAGAAATAAGGAAATACGTTCATGCATGCTTGTTAGAAGTCCGCCTGCATTCAAGGCGGATACTTCAGTGACGTCAATGCCCATATGGAGAGGGGCAGATTTTTCCGGAGCTGCTGGTAAAATATGCTTAAAATCATGAAATAACACATTTAACGTTATTTCTCTACAATATCAATAAACGCTTCTGTTTTATTATTTAGTTCACTACTAAATATTAATGGCGATGCAATTTGAAAACATGGTGGGTCATGTCCTTTAACGTAGAATCCAGAGGTTTTTTTGGTCTGTTGGTCTTGTAGCTGTTGTTTCTCTTTGCAGTTGCTGGCGGTGGAGCTCCTGAACGTGCTCCACAGGTTGCTGCTGACCCGGGACCCCCCTGGTGTCCAGCTCCAGGTCACCGCTGTCGTTCAGGAGACCATCAGGGCTGCACAGGACCATCTGCAGCAACTGAGAACCAGCAGAGGTCTGGAACCGTTTCCGTTCAGCTTTGTTTGAACAAGGACTCCAAGTTTGGCTGGTTCAAGTTTTTTTTTTTTTTCCCAGGAAAAGAGGAAGAAGGGGAAAAAGACTGTCAGCCCGTCCTCGGGGAAGGAGGGGACACGGGGGAGCTCGTCCCCGGCAAGTCTCTGGTGTACGCGGCCATGGAGCTTCTGGTCTTTCTCGTGGTCCGCCACGTGCCGCAGCTGAACTCACGAGTGAAGGAGTCGCCCAGCCATGCGCCGCTCCGACCTCAGAGGCTGCCGGAAGGAAGCGCGCGCCTGGTGGCGAACACCATCTCCATCCTGGCAGAGCTGCCGTCGCTCTGCTCTCCTGCTGGTGAGAAGCCCGAGGGGCGAACGGCAACGACGCAGGCCTCAAACCGACAGGCCTCAAACCGGCAGACCTCTAACCGACACTAATCTACAGGTTTATTGGCGGTGAAACGGTGGCCCATGTCTCATTTTTTTCTGTCATTGCAGGAGGCATGACCATCCTGCCCACAGTGCTCTTCCTAATCACCGGAGTTCTGAGGGAAACCGCGATCAAAACAGCCGACACCTCGGTGCCCGTTCCAGTATCGGCTGCGCTTCAGGGCATCAAAACCATCATCACCTCACCGTTGGCCCGAGCCGAGAGCATCCAGACGCAGTGGACCGGCCTCGTGAGAAGCAGCCTGGCATCGGCGCTTGAGTACTCGCAGCCAGGTAAACACACGACCACACACTTGAGCCTTTTTATCATTTATCAATTTTATTTCAATTCAAGATGGCCAACGAACCAAAGTCAGTTAGTTTTGGTTTCTCATTGGTTGCTTTGTTTGCTGTTTTTTGTAGATGAGTCCAGACCTGACATGGACGAGGTCAGCATGTTGACGGCGATCACGCTGTTCCTGCTGTCAGCCAGCGGTGAACTTGTTGGAGTGATGGTCCTGCAGAACGGCTGCGTGGACCGGTTCCGAAACGCCCTGAACTCCAGCGACCCCTGGGTAAGAACCGACCCGTTCGTACAAACTGGTTAGGAGAGAAAACTGGACAGGTCGTCATCATTACTGCAGCGTGAGGGCCGAGGGCTGCAAGACTTCTACTGAAACTGTTTGAAAAATGAATTGTTGAAGCTAAAGTCAGCAAAACAGGAGCTACAGTCAGCAAAACTGAAGCTAAAATCAGCAAAACTGGAGCTAAAACCAGCAAAACTGGAGCTAAAGTTTGCAAAACAGGAGCTAAAGTTGGCAAAACTGGAGCTAAAGCCAGCTAAACTGGAACAAAAGCCAGAAAAACAGGAGATAAAGTTAGCAAAACTGGAGCTAAAGCCAGCAAAACTGGAGCTAAAGTCAGCAAAACAGGAGCTAAAGTTAGAAAAACAGGAGCTAAAGTTAGAAAAACAGGAGCTAAAGTTAGAAAAACTGGAGCTAAAGTCAGCAAAACTGGAGCTAAAACCAGCTAAACTGGAGCTAAAGCCAGCAAAACTGGAGCTAAAGCCAGCAAAACTGGAACTAAAGCCAGCAAAAACTGGAGCTAAAGCCAGCAAAACTGGAGCTAAAGCCAGCAAAACTGGAGCTTAAGCCACCAAAACTGGAGCTAAAACCAACTAAACTGGAGCTAAAACCAACTAAACTGGAGCTAAAACCAGCAAAACTCGAGCTAAATCCAACAAAACTCGAGCTAAAACCAACAAAACTGGAGCAGCAAAACTGGAGCTAAAGCCTAAAGCCAGCAAAACTGGAGCTAAAGCCAGCAAAACTGGAGCTAAAACCAGCAAAACTGGAGCTAAAACCAGCTAAACTGGAGCTAAAACCAGCTAAACTGGAGCTAAAGCCAGCAAAACTGGAGCTAAAGCCAGCAAAACTGGAACTAAAGCCAGCAAAAACTGGAGCTAAAGCCAGCAAAACTGGAGCTTAAGCCACCAAAACTGGAGCTAAAACCAACTAAACTGGAGCTAAAACCAACTAAACTGGAGCTAAAACCAGCAAAACTCGAGCTAAATCCAACAAAACTCGAGCTAAAACCAACAAAACTGGAGCAGCAAAACTGGAGCTAAAGCCTAAAGCCAGCAAAACTGGAGCTAAAGCCAGCAAAACTGGAGCTAAAACCAGCAAAACTGGGGCTAAAGTCAGCAAAACATGAGCTAATGTCAACAGAACATGAACTAAATCTAATAAAACCGGAGCTAAAGTCAGCAAAACATAAGCTAAAGCCAGCAAAACTGGATCTAAAGCCAGCAAAACTAGAGCTAAAATCAGATAAACCTGAGCTAAAATGAGCAAAACAAACTGAAATTACATAATAGCAAAATTGTAGCTAGTAGCTATAAAAACTATAAACGGAACAGAAAGAGCTATAGTTAAAAATTAAAATTAGCAAAGTGGTATCTAAAACATAATTATAATTTTTTTACCATACTTGTAAGCTAAAAGCAGAAATATAGTTAACATTGGCAAAACGGTAGCAGAAAGGAGCTAAAAGTAACTTATCGTAAATGTAACTAAAATGGCACAGAAAGTAGTTAAAAGGTAGCTAAAAATAGCAAAATGGTAGCTTAAAGTTACTAAACACTACAAGCTAAAAGTAGTAAGTCTAGCAATGAGCTAAAACTGGCAAAAGAATATTTTAAAACTAAATAGTATAAGAGTACCGGCGGTAGCTATAAGCTAAAACAAACAGAACCTGAGCTAAGAGCAGAAAATGGTAGCTAAAAGTAGCAAAAGCATAGTTAAAATCTAAAAGTAATGAAACGATACCTAAAAGCTAAAATTGGCAAGGGATAGCTAAAAGTAGCAAAAGGGCAGCTTAAAGTTAAAAGTGACCCAAAAAAAAGCTAAAACTTAAAAGTGGCAAAATGATCACTTTAAAGAGCAAAACAGATGCTAAACCTTAAACAAAGAACAGGTGGTCCCCGACTTACGAGCGAGTTCCGTTACGACTATCTCGTAAGACGAAAATTTGTACGTCGGAACACGAAACACGTGTCGCTCGTAAGTCCGGATTTTCGGTCGTAAGTTGGAAAATTTATGCTAGCGCTACTACGAACACTCGTTTTTCAACACAAACGTAAATACTAGTTCATAAACATGCTCAGAAACTTGTTTACAAACGGTTAGCTAACACACTTTCATCTAAAAACACATACCAGTGCTGTATTTTCTGTATGTTCTGTACAACTTTACTGTTCGTTAGTCAGCTCGTAAGTCCGGAACCTCGTATGTCGATGTGCTCATAAGTCGGGGACCACCTGTAGTGCTAAAAGTTACAAAACGGTAGCTAAAAGCTAAAACTTGTAAATTGCTAGTTAGAAGCTAAAATTAGCATTAAAAAAACATGTTAGAGACAGTAGCTAAAGCATGTTTTAAAAAGGAGAAATGTTTCTGAAGATTGTTTAACTGGGTTCTTAACTGAAGATTTTTTTTTTTTAACTAAAGGTAAAGATTCTTAAAAACAAAACAAAAAAAACTTCATGAACCAGAACTTGTAGCACCCCTCTCCTGAATTAGCTGAACGTTTTGATGTACAAACAGCTAAAAAAAAAGGCACAAAGTAAACAGCAGTAGGATTTCAAAACAACCTACAGAAGAAGCCAAAGGAAGACCAAAGTGCTGACTCAACGTTCAGTCAATGACAAATCCAGACAAGTGTGTGATTTCACTGGTTGCTGCAGGTTCAGGCCCGGTGCTACCAGCTGCTGCTGACGGTGTTCCAGCACGCCAACCGAGCCCTCTCCACGCCTTACATCCACGCCTTGGCACCGCTCATGGTGGAGAAGCTGAAGGCCGTGGAGCGCGTTCGGCCGGGGACCGCCGCCGAGCTGCAGGCCGTGCAGGAGGGCATCAGGGTCCTGGAGAATCTGGTCAGCATGGGCGAAGAGAAGAACCGTGAGTATACCTTTGCTAATGGACAGCTAAAGTACGGTAATGGTTTCACTGAAGTGTTCGGCTCCATTAAAGCACTCGGCCTCTGGACGTCGGCTGCCTCCTGCATTAAAGCATTACCAGCTCTTTTTAGAAGCCCTGCACTGGTTTACTGTCTGTTTCAGTATCGATTTGGACGTTATGTTTTTCAAGCTGTCAGCTCTGTATGTTCCCTCTTTCTTACATAAATTATCAGTTAAATATATAAAAGTATGTTAAGATGTTTTGTTTACGTTTATAGATCAGTGCCGCTTTTTAACTTGATGCCTATTATGCACAGTTTGGTTTTCATCTGTCCGTCCGTGGACAATTGATAACACCTTAACATAGGAATGTTAAACTGCGCGCCTCATGGCCAAAGCATGATCCCTATTGATTTCAAGGTCATGGTGGTAAATGTCAAGGTCACAGGTGACCCCTTTGTGAAAACCTTGTTTAAGCTCTAACTCCACCGCCATGCATTGTAGGAATGTCAAACTGCATAAATGAACTGCTTATTGTTCAACAGATTATCCAATTGATTTCAAGCTCACTGGGTCAAAGGTCATGGTCACCCCTTTATTAAAACATTGTCTTTGCTCCAACTTGACATCCCAGTAACCTAGAAATGTCCTTTGTCCCTTAGATTGTCCCTATCAGTCCGTCCACACATGATTAGGACAAAAAATGTCCTCAGATTCTGGCTACACATTGGATCTTACGTTTATTAAGATTAGGGATGCACAATATTGGATTTTTGGCCGATATCCGATATGTTAAAACTTGTTTGGCCGATACCGATATACGTTACCAGTACGTCGGAAAAATATATCTGACTGGGGACGATGTAGCAAGGCTCAACGTACCGTAGTCCATAAATCTTCAGAATCTTGACATCCTCGACGAAAAAAATGTCAACACCGCCAACATTTTGACCTCTCTGCCGTGATCAGATCAGGTAGGTGCGTGTGACGTTATCACGTTGTGCTGGTGCTGCAGGAATCCTTGTCACTGGGTTGTCATACAAAAACAACGTCTTTTATATCGGTGAGTTATCTTGATGGAATGGCCGATGTCCGATATTTAACTTTAACGCTAATATCGGTCGATACCATACAGATAATAATAATAATAATCATTTATTTAAAAGCACCTTTCAGGACACCCAAGGACACTTCACAGCAAGAAACTTATCACAGAGATTGTGTAAAAACAAACACAGTGCACAGTGCAAACATCAAGAGAATAAATTGAAATATAAAATACATAAAGAATATAAAATACAAAGAAGTTAAGGATAAGCGAGTCTAAAGAGATGTGTTTTCAGGGCAGTCTTGAATAGAGAAAGGGAGGTGGTGTTTCGTAGTTCGGGCGGTAGAGCGTTCTAGAGGTGAGGGGCAGAGCAGGTGAAGGCCCTGCTCCCCATGGTGGAGAGGCGGACAGAGGGTACATGGAGATGTAGCGAAGAGGAGGATCTGAGAGAGCGTGATGGGATGGAGATTTGGAGGAGGTCAGATAGATAAGGAGGGGCAAGGTTGTGGATAGATTTGAACGTGAGGAGTAGAATTTTGAAGATGATGCGTGATTTAACCGGGAGCCAGTGGAGCTGCTGCAGGACAGGAGTGATGTGGTTATAGTAGGAGGTTTGAGTGATGACACGGGCAGCTGAGTTCTGGACCATCTGTAACTTGTGGAGAGATTTGTTGGGGAGGCCATAGAGAAGGGAGTTGCAGTAGTCAATACGGGAAGTCACAAGACTGCACCAGGATGGCTGTGGAGCGGGGTGTAAGAGAAGGACGGAGACGGTTAATATTACGGAGGTGGAAATAGGCAGACCGAGTAATATTGTTGATGTGTGAGGTGAAGGAGAGAGTGGTGTCAAGGATGACACCGAGACTCTTGACCTGAGGGGAGGGGGATAGCAGAGAGTTGTTAAGGGGGACGAGAAGATGTTCTGATTTTGAAATGGTTTTTGATACCAACAAGAATGATTTCAGTTTTGTCACTGTTTAGTTGAAGGAAATTGTTAGAAAACCAGTGATTTAGCTCATTGAGACAGTCGGTGAGGATGGAGGGTGGGTGGAGTTTGGTTTTGTAGACAAGTAGAGCTGTGTGTCATCAGCATAGCAGTGGAAATGGACGCCATATTTGCGGAAGATGTGACCTAGAGGAAGGAGGTAAATGATGAAGAGGAGGGGTCCGAGGACAGAGCCTTGGGGGACACCCGTGGAGACGGGGGAAGACTGGGAACGGAAGGATTTAAGCTGAATGAATTGAATGTGGTCAGTGAGATAGGAGTTGAACCAGTCTAACGGAGTACCTGAGATGCCAATGGAGTAATAATATTAATGTTGTGCATCCCTAATTACGGTAATACCACTTTCACCAAAGAAGCCTAGAGTGATTCTGGTGAAATCAGATGGTAAAACGGTTTGGATCAGTTGATATTCATCAACTGGTGAGTTTGTCACACCTGATAGCTGCAGTTTCTTTATTTGATCTGTTTGACCATTCAAACCAAGGACGCCATTATCAGTGAAAATGACCTTTAACCCCCCTCAGTCATGGATACACCTAACAGAGAGACACATATTGAGGACTGTTGTGTCCATTAGATTTTTATTACTGTACTCTGACAGTTTACTGACAGACATATTATCCTCGGGTCAACCATTCATTGAGACTAATCAGGTTATTTTTTATGCTTATGTTTATTAAATGTTTTAGTGTTTTAGTGTTTAAATGGTTACTGTTGCACCGAGGGACTGAGAGAAACGCAATTTCAATCCTGTGTATGTCCTGTACATATTGCAGTTCTGACAATAAAGTTGACTTTGACTTTGACTTTATGAAACCAACTCAACTATAATTAACTTGGCTGACACCACACCAGCCTGTTCTCATCTACCTCCAAAACACGCCGGGTTACTTTTTAAAAATGTAAAATTAGGAGACACATTCTAAAAATGTGGACTTTTGGCGTCACCTGGGTTTAAATTGAGCTTTCTCTGAAGACGTACCGCCCGCACCCTTTCATGTCAAATGTGTGATGTTAGCTTTTGTTAGTGCTGAGATCATGTTTATGTCGACTCTCAGCTACTACCACACCCAGTGCTCCACAAACAAGCGCTGTTCTTGTAGTTTTAACGCGTGTTCTGATCAACAGGTGTGCAGCTGCTGGCTCTGCTGGTCCCGACGCTCATCTCCTACCTTTTGGATGAAAACGCCATCTCCTCCGCCCCCCAAGTGTCTAAAAACCTGCACGATTTCGCCCTTCAGAACTTGATGCGGATCGGACCTCTCTACCCAGCTGCCTTCAAGATCGTAATCGGCGCCGCGCCTGAGCTTAAAACCCGTCTGGAGTCTGCGATACGGGCCAACCAGGCTAGCAGCAAAGCTAAAGCTGCAGCGAGGCAAGCTCAGCCCGCCGTGCCGGCTGCACCGACGATCAAACTCAAGAAAAGCTTCTTCTGAGCACGAAACATGCACTGACTCTTAGATTGTTGTCCTGTTTCCTGTTTTCTGTCAACAACATGCCATATCTGTTATTAGTTTGTTGTTTGTATTTATTCTTCAGCACATTTTAGTTTTAGCAGACCAATGCTCTCATAATGTAAATATCATAATAAAGCCTTTGAACATGGATTTAAAATTGGATTTGATGAATGTATTAAATACAGACCCGAGTTTTATTTCTTTTTTAAATTTTTTCTCATTGACTGATCCGATCGAAAAGTTGACGTCAAATCTTTTTCTTTTTTGAATTTGCACCGTCGTCACTTTGTCTCAATAAAATGCAGCTCCAATTTGAAAAGTTTCATTCAACCTTTATTTGTACAAGTTAATCCCATTGAGCCTCGGTTACTCTTTTTCAAGAGAGACCTGTTTTAGACAAACCACAGATAAGATACAACAATAAACAACAATAGAATGCAAATAAAGTTTTAAAAAAAAAGTTGTGATATCAAACAAAATCAAATCAAGCTACATTATCAAACAAGGTAAAATACTAAAAAGAGGAATGTGTCCGCATTGATGTTTCCATTGAACTTATAATTTCTTTAAAATCTCTTAGAGAGGTCAAAGTGGACAGCTTCAGATCTTTTTGCAAGGTCTTCCAGGTTACAGCAGCAGAGTAAGAGAAGGAACACCAAGCTGGTACCGACTTCCTGTTTGAAAACAACATCCCTTTGGTTTTATCAGGATTTAGCTCCAGTTTGAGATGGAACAAATCTGACTGGATGATGTTGAATGTAAGACTATAGAAGCTGGAAACCTTTCAACAGTTTTAGCTCAACAATAAACTATCATCGACACAGAGGTGCAAGGATGTGTCAGGAATGTTCTGACCTACATATATAAATTGTAGAGTGGGTCCTAATACTGAGCCTTGTGGTCCACCATTTTTGACAGTTAAATAACCTGAAGTACCATTGTGTTGAACGCATTGGCTTTGGCCTGAGAGATAGAGAACCATCCGAAAGTGTGGTCTGAGAAACAAACAATTAGGATTGTTGTGTAAAATGTAAATAATATAATCCAATGACTGAGCCTTGTGGTCCACCATTTTTGACAGTTAAATAACCTGAAGTACCATTGTGTTGAACGCATTGGCTTTGGCCTGAGAGATAGAGAACCATCCGAAAGTGTGGTCTGAGAAACAAACAATTAGGATTGTTGTGTAAAATGTAAATAATATAATCCAATGATTATCTAATCTCGTAAACTCGTGTTTTATTGAAAATTAGTAAATGTAAATGTTCAGATCCACGTTTCCATCTGTGAAGCCCTTTTGGAGGGAATGTTGTCCCATTCTGCTGTTTAGTACCGGTAGTCCTGTCATTGCTGGATCCTTCATTTCATGATGTGTCAAATGTTTTTATTGGAAAGAGGTCTGGACTGCGGGCAGACCGCTTCACCACCTGGACTCTTTTACCATCAAGCCATGTTGTAATGGTGCGGTCTGTGGTTCAAGACCATCACTAAAAAAGACATCATCTGGATAGGAGCACGTTCTAAACCATGTACAGTAGATACTTTTCTGCATTGCTGGAGTCTTTCCTGATGTGTAAGCTGCTCATCCCAGAGGCACTAATGCACCCCTATACTGTCAGAGAGGCAGGTTTTTGAACTGTACACTATTTAAAGGCTGAATGGTCTCCCTCCTTTTTAGTACGGAGAACGTGGTGTTTCCAAAAAGAACTTCAGATTTGGATCCATCTGACCTCAGAACAGTCCCTCAGTCCCAGAGAAGACGGCAGCAGTTCTGGATGGTGCTCACGTCTGTCTTCTTCTTTGCCTGATAGAGCTTTAAGCAGCATTTGTGAACTGAGTTTACAGACCATGATCTGTGGAAGTGTTCCTGAGCCCAGAACAGAACCAGACCTGGTTTAAATGCAGTGACCCCTGAGGGTCCGAAGATCACGACCTTTCATTATAGACTTTGAGCTCAGATTTAAACAGATTCTTCTAATCTGTTGATGAGATTATGCACTGGATGATGGAGATTCAAACATTTCCTATTTTCAACTAAGGTTCATTATCCTAAAATTGTTCCATATTTTTAGACCGTTATTCTCAGAGTGGTGAACCTCTGCCCATCTTTACTTCTGAACCATTCGGCCTCTTTAAAATGCTCTTTTTACTCCTCTGACTGATGGCAATCAACCTACGAGTCTAACTAGAGTTTTAACTTTTTGAAATGTGTGGCTGCCATAAAGTTAAAAAAAATTCTTGTTTTTTACTCCACAAAGAAAAACTACGAGTTTCTTAGTTCAAACATTTTGATTTTTTTGTTTTTTCGTTGCGATTAAAAAGTTTTTTTGAGATGTGAACGTTACTGCATTTTGTTTTTATTTATACATTTTACAAACTTGTCAGAACGGGTTGTGCAAAAAAGTTGCTTGTTCTTTTTTTTATTTTATTTTTAGAATAATGTACAGTATATCACATTCCTCCTTGAAGCTAAAGAATGAAACAAGATTATTTCTTCAGCTGTGTTGAGCCATTAATGAGATTTTAACAACAATGGAGAAGAAAAGGTGTTTTGTCACAAATATCTGCATATTGAATCAGCTGCTTTACTAATCAATGATTTAATCTCTCACTGTTAACAATCATGCTATCAGCAGTTAACTTACAGCTAAATAAATTATTTTAATTATTAAATAAAGGCTTCACGTTTCTTAAAGGAATGCCTGTTGCTCATCGTCTATGATGCTGTAGTTTTAGACTTGAGAGTTGTAGCAGTGTTGATCAAACCTTGAAAAATATAAATTGCACACTCTCATGCAAATATTCTGAATATATTGTGTTGGGGATCAGTCCCAGCTACGAACATGCTAAATTTTAACATAATATTTGTAAAATTAGCTGAATTACAGCTGTTTTTGTGTTTTTAAGGTCTTTTGGCTGTGGTGGACATCTTGAATTGGACTGGGTTTAAAATTTAATCATTTGTAGATGCATGTATTTGCTGAGATTGTGCCCTAAAGATTTAATCAAAAGCCATCCAGTGGTTCATTGAATATTTTGCTAACAGGCAGTTTACTCCATGTTGTAAATGGACATTTTTAACAAAGATCTATGTGATCTGTTAGTGCTCAGAATATGTGTTGGGTATCAGTCTCAGCTACTGCCACACCAAGGTTAAGGTCAATGTCTGTAAAATTGATAACGTTACAGACATACTGTATTTGTGTTTTCTAATGTCAGCTGACTGAAGCGGCTATCTTGAACCGTGTTTACTCCAAAAGTTAATTACTCGTATGCTGTACATCCAATAATTAAGCTCTGCAAGTTTAATACATAAAATATAAATAATAATAATTATTACATTATATTGATATATAATATATAAATGGACTGTACTTATATAGCACCTTTCTATGAAGATGCTCTAAGCATTACAATCTGTGCCCTCATTCACCCATTCATACAGCACTGTACTATACAAAGACTAATCAGAGAATTATTTTTGTTATTCAACCTTTAATTATGCAGGTTAATCCCATTGAGCCTCGGAGACTCATTTACAAGAGAGACCTGCTTTTTTTAAACAAAGAATGATGACAACAGTGGACAACAACGGCACTAGACAATCATAAAAGAGGCATACAGATTTTTTTTTTTTACAAATTAACATAAAATGGCAACCAAAAGGACAGTCAAAAGGAACAAAGTAGCAAAAAACAAAACAACAACAACAAAAAACAGCTCGATTATAAGGCGGTGTAGAAAACAAAAAACAGGAACATGTCTGCATTGGTTCTTGCCAGGAACTTAGAGTTTTAAAGCTACTTAGAGAGGTCAAGGTTGAGAGCTTCAGATCTTTTTGTAAGATATTCCAGGAAACAGGAGCAGAGTAGGAGAAGGTCTTTTTGCCAAGTTCAGTCCGCACTGAGGGGACACTGCATGTAATGATGTCCTGAGAATGCACGCTATAGCTGCACTCACGCAGTGACATGGAGGAGATGTATGAAGGCAGCAGACCAAGAAGTGATTTAAAGATGAAAATGTACCAGGGAAAGACTGCGTGAATCTAAAAAAGCTAAGTCTGGTCGTCTGGACATTCAAAAAACAAAATAAAACAAAGCAAAAAAATTGTAGAAACGTTTCAGACTGCGTGAAGTTAATGATAACCAGTGAATACAGGTGCAGTGATGGGTACGGTAGTTACAGCCAGTTCACCGTGATAGACAGCATCTGCAGGGAGCTTGTAGCGTTCATGTAGATAATGTCACTGTAATCAATGGAGGGAAGGAAAGTCACAGTTACAAGGTGTTATCCTAGCATTCAGTTAAGACTAGATCTATTTCTGAAAAAGAAACCCCGTTTAACTTTCAGTTTCCTTACTAGGTTTTTCTATGTGGAGCTTAAAAGAGAGATGCGAGTCAACCAAGATACCCAAATATTTATAGGAATCGACAAACTCAATAGGGACACCATTTGAGGATAAAATCAGACAGAGGAAGATCTGCTGCGACCGACTTCCTGTTTGGAAAAAAAAGCATCCCTTTGGTTTTTATTGGTATTTAGGACAAGTTTGAGATGGAACAAATCTGACTGGATGATGTCAAAGGCTGATTGCAAAAGCTGGAAAGCCTTAGCAACGGTTTCAGCTTGACGATAAACAACTGTGTCATCAGCATAGAAATGTAAGTATTTTTTTTCCATTCATTCAACCTTTATTTAGACAGGTTAATCCCACTGAGACTCGAGGACTCATTTACAAGAGAGACCTGTTTTCAACAAAGAATGACAACAGCGACAACAATAGACAGTCATAAGAGAGGCATACAGTTTTTTTAAACAAATTTAACAAAAAAAAAGAGTAAGAGTAAGTACCGTATTTTCCGGAATATAGGTCGCACCTGAATATAGGTCGCATTGTCCAATTAATGCCAAAGAATTGGAAAAATCCATATATAGGTCGCACCTGAATACAGTATAATAATAATGAATTTAATTTGTAACGCACTTTTCATTAACAAAAATCTCAAAGTGCTACAAAGTGCAACTAAAATCAAAGATCAAATAAAAACAAGTGATAAAATCAAGTAAAATCAATGATAAAACAACAAAAATCAATAATAAGATCAATTAAAAACAATGATAATACTAGGGATGTCCCGATCAGGTTTTTCTGACCCCAAGTCCGAGTCCTTTAATTTGAGTATTGGCCGATATCGAGTCCCGATCCGATACTTCTAAAATACATTTTTAAAATGAAGAAGAAGAAAAAAGAAACAGATCCAGATGTCCCTTAATTTTTATTTTATTTACCTTAACATTTAACAGAGTTCTTCTGTGAGGTAGATTGAACAATCAAGTAATAAGATTTTTTTTTTTATTCTTCACATTGAAGTTTAGTGCAACAGTATGAAATAAAAAATGTCTAATTTAAAATAAGCAGCTCAACTTAAAATACTGAGCAGGTATGTAAACAAATAAGAAACTTAAAGTGTCAGTTTTATAAAATAAGGCTGTGAGGTAGCTTGAACAATCAAGTAATAAGAAATAAATTCTTCACAATGAAGTTTAGTGCAACAGTATGAAATAAAAATGTCTAATTTAAAATAAGCAGCTCAACTTAAAATACTGAGCAGGCATGTAAACAAATAAGAAACTTAAAGTGTCAGTTTTATAAAATAAGGCTAGTAACATGCTTTTCTGAACAGCACTCCTTAACTCTCCTCCTGTGGCTTCACAGAAGGAAGTGTATGTTTTTCTTTATGAGATAAATATAAATATAAAGTCTCTTGCAGCGTGAGCTGGCTCGTCTTCGGCTGGGTTGTCTGGTTAAACTCTGTGTATTGTGTCGGGTGTTTGTTTCTGATGTGCCTAATCAGGTTTGTTGTGTTAAATGCAGCCTTTTCCTTACCTCCTCTTGAAATACGAACTTTACATATCTCACAGTTTGCAAACGCAATATCTTTGTCATCCACTTTAAAATATCTCCACACGACAGACATCGCTGCCTCCACTTCAAGTTAATGCCGCGTTCCGCTTCTTTTTTACGACAGTCACTGCTTTACGGCAGGCACTGCTGCAAAAATATTGTGCATGTTTTGTTCCGAGACAATTTGACTCTGTAACACAACATACAGTTAATATAATATTCCCGTTTGTGTTTAGAATAAATATACACATATATATCCGATCCCTGATCGGTGTGTAACGCCTGATTCAAATTGAGTCTGAAATCACATGATCGGGACCGATTTCCGATCATGTGATCGGCTTGGGACATCCCTAGATAATACATATATAATAAGGTAAAATTATGTGGAAGCAGAGTAGGTTCGCTTAAAAAGAAAGGTCTTTAAGCCTTTTTTAAAGTCAACCAGTGACTGTGGAGCTCTCAGGCAGTCAGGGAGAGAGTTCCAGAGGCGGGGGGCAGCCACACAGAATGCCCGGTCTCCCATGGTCCTTAATTTGGTTCGTGGAAGGTGAAGAAGATTACTGTTCTGTGATCGTAGAGACCGGGTGGATGAATATGGTGCAAGAATGTCCTTTAGATAATCTGGTGAAGTTCCGTGTAAGCATTGAGTGTGTAATGAGAGCAGTTTTGTACTGAATTCTGTAGGTGACAGGAAGCCAATGGAGGTTATGGAGAATGGGTGTAATATGTTCAAATTTACGAGCTCTCAATAAAATCCTTGCTGCACTGTTTTGAATATATTGAAGCTTCTGAAGGTTTTTGCCAGGGATTCCAATAAACAAGGAGTTGCAGTAATCGAGTATAGGTCGGACCTACGTCAAAATGTGGACCGTGTTTAGCTCTGCTGCAAATGTCTACCACAGGAGCGCACAGCAAGGTTTTTAAGAAGATTAACACTTAAAAACAATTATTTGTTTGATAAAAATTATAGCAAATATGTGTCTGAGCTGAACTTTTCTTTAATAAATGAATAATTTTAGCAGGATAAACACCTAAAAATATATATTTGTTAGCTGACATTATTGTAAGAGTGTGTCTCAGTTTAATTTTTGTTAATAAATTATTACAAATCAGCTTATTTTATAAAAAGCCATAAATAGGTTGCACCTGAATAAAGGTCGCAGGGCATGCAAAAATGATAAAAAGCCGCAACCTATATTCCGGAAAATACGGTATGCATCAGGGATGCTCTGACCTACATGTAGATTGTAAAGAGGGTGTGTCCTTAGCCTGGCCCTCGCCATTCCTACGCAGCTCCACTCAATTCTATTTCCCTTCACTGCTGGTACGAAGCGAAGTGAAGGACAAGGGTCTGGTTTTAACTGGTTTTAACCAGGCTAGTGTGTCCTAAGACTGAGCTTTGAGGTACACCTTTGTTGACTGTTAACTTGAGGAAGTACCATTATGTTGAACACATTGCCTCCGATCTGAAAGATAGTTAGAGAACCAATAAATATAGTATTATATTTCATAATATAATAATAATTGAATAATAATAATAATAATAATCGTCCTGTCTATAAGATATTTCGACCCGGAAAAAAATCAATCTCGTCCCCCTGTAATTTTGGACGGGTGGGAAATAAATTGTGATTTCCTCTGCACAGATATCATATACATTTATATAAATTTAATTTATCTTATATGATATCTGTTCCTCCGTGCCTTTTCATCTTCCGGGGCGATCCGGTGAATGAATCATATATAAAATGATAAATGATAAGCATATAAAATGATATTTTATATGTGAATGACTTGGTAAATGTGTCAGGACTCCTTAAATGTGTACTTTTTGCTGATGATACCACATTTTTCAGTTTAGGTGAAGATATAGAACAAATGTTGGAATTGATAAAGACAGAATTTGTCAAGATACAAACTTGGTTTAAAATAAATAAATTATCATTAAATCTAGAAAAAACTAATTACATGATATTCAGTAATAAAAAGAAAACTGTTGATGTTCCACTCAAAATTGAGGGTGTTGAGATTTGTAGAGTGAGTGAGGTGAAGTTTTTGGGTGTTATCATTGATGACAAACTGACATGGAAACAACACATAAATTCTGTAAGAATAAAAATAGCTAAATCGATTGCAGTACTGTACAAAGTCAGAGACCTATTGAATGATAAAGCTCTGTATTTGTTGTATAACACAATCATTGTTCCACACTTAATCTATTGTATTGATGTTTGGGGGAATGCGTGTAAAACAATCACAAAGCCTATTTTTGTATTACAGAAAAGAGCTGTAAGAATTATCACTAGAAAACATTACCGTCATCCATCAAGTACATTATTTTATCAACTGAAGTTATTGAAGTTCCATGATTTGGTAGACTATAATATTTTATCAGTTATGTATAGGGCTCAAAATAATGCATTACCTTTAAATATCCAAATGCATTTTGTTAAAAGACAAAGTTGTTATAATCTTAAGGGGACAGAGATGTTTGTAAAACCACAATTCAGAACTAGTTTGAAGGGACGTTCTACCTCAATCCAGGGAATTAGATTATGGAATGGCTTGGAGAATGTAGTTAAAAATGCCAAGTCAATGTTTACATTTAAGAAAATGATCAAAACGAATGTGTTAAAAAATATATATGAAATAGCGTAATGTGTATTGTATTAGTTAGAAAATTAGAAAGAGTTAGTCATTTTGTACTGTTGGTTGAAGATTATTATTGTTTAATCTGATTGTTGGAAAAAAGGGGCAGATATAATAAGATTTATTCTTCTTTCTGCTACCTTTCATTTTTTTATATTTTGTACATTATCATTTATGGGATTGTCTTGTATTGTTTCTTTTGTAAAAAAAAAAAAGAACAAATTTAATAAACATAAACATAAATCTACGCCTCTTACCAAAAAAAAAAGAAGAAGAAAAAAGAAGTTTGGGCGTGGTTTGTGTTGCTGACGTCACGCGATGACAGCTAGCTGTCAGAAAGTGAGTTCATTCCCTGATCGGAGAAGACGGGGTGCCCTCGGTAGTTTATTTTTTTTATTGTATTTTTTTTACACTTCTGTTTGCAACTATTACACCGAAATCAGCAAGGTGACGAAAAGAGCTTTTCCACCGAGCCCGGCCATGGACGAACAGGCAGGGCCCGGCGTGTTCTTTAACAACAATAATAACTCCGTGTTAGCCGGCGGTGGGAAGGGACCGCTGCCCGATGGCGACGCTGCGGAGGCGGCTCGAGCGCAGTACAGCATCCCGGGGATCTTGCACTTCCTGCAGCACGAATGGGCCCGTTTCGAAGTGGAAAGGGCACAGTGGGAAGTGGAGCGGGCCGAACTGCAGGTAGAAACACCGAATCTTACACGTAAACCTAATATTGATGCTTTTATCGCGGTGTTTTGCGGTTTTCAAAGAGTTTCTGTGTTTGATCGTTCGGGTTGTTAGCTTTAGCTTCGTTAGCTTAAAGGAGCTACAACAGCGCCCCTCTCGATCCAGCTGCACGACGGCTGTTCGCGACCTCTTTAACCACTTAACCCTTTGGTTTATTGTAATACACACTTTAGTGGGTGTATACGTTGTTTTTGTTTTATTTAAGGAACAAATAAATGCGGTTACACGAACTTCCAATGCAGTGCAGCGCCAAAACGTGTAGCAGCAGAATTAGCATCTCGGTTGAGTATGTGAAGGAAATGTACGACTTTTTTTTAAGGGTTTGATCCACTGGAAGCTGTCTGTTTCTGTCCGGACAGCACATACAGTTGTTGTTTATCAGGAGAGCTGCCATGTCATCGACTCTCCTGAGGACAAGTTTCAAAATCCTGCACAGTCTTGTCTTTTTGGGTTTGGATTAGACTGCTCGTATCTGACCCATGTTTCAACAAAATGACAGAAACAAGTGGTGTTTCCTGCTTGTCAGCTAGAAGTTAATGCCTAACAGATTGCACTCTTAAATACCTCTCTTGTGTGGTGTCAAGTCCAGCTGATCATGTTGTTTTTATGGCTCACAGCTGTAATCTTGTGTAAATAAAAGGCCAAGTCATTCTCCACAAGGAGTGATGGGGTTATCTTGTGCTGTGTTGTGAGATCTGGCTCTCAGAGTATGTTTTGAGGATGACTCTTGGCAACTACCACACCATATTTTAGCTTAATAACTTCAAAATTAACAGAGTTGTAGCCCTTTTTGTGTTGTCTACGATCTGTGGTGACCATCTTAAATAGTGTTGACTCGAAATGTTAATGAATCGTAGACGTACAGCCAGCTACACTTCCTGAGCGTTTAATTAAAATCCATCCAGTGGTTCAGGAGATATTTTGCTAACACTGAGTTGAAGCTAGTTTTAATTGAAAATATTGCGCAATGTGTAGCTCATGTAGTCAAGTCATCTTTATTTATAGAGCACAGTTAAAAAAAAACTGCTATCAAGGTGCTTTACAACAACAGTACAGTATATAGTACAGTACTGTAGTATGTGGGGGTTGATGTTCAACCACTACCACACACAATTTTAGCTTACCGGTATGTGCAAAATTGGCAGCGGTATAGCTGTTTTAGAGTTGATTAGGGTCAGCTGGCTGTGGTTTTAAATTTTAATACGTTGTAGACCTGCGTCCAGTGATCACTTTCTGATTTTCTGAGAAATTTTGCTAACCAACACGGGCAGATTTTGCTAACCAACACGGGCAGAAACATTACAACACTTTAGCTGTACTCTGAAATCCAATAATTCTCAGTCGGGTCATCTGGACAGTTTCTTTTTTATAGAAACGTTTCACCCTCCATCCGGAGGGCTTCAGTCAGAGGAGTTGCAGCAAACTGTTTCCCCCAACAAGCAGTAAACACCTTAAGTGGACCAACCAGTTTGCTGGAGCCAAGATGGTTTCTGGGGGCCGTCCTGTCCCTAGTCGACTCCTCCCAGGCAGGCAATGCCTTGAACCACTTTGGCCCCTAGAAGCCATCTTGGCTCCAGCAAACTTGTTGGTCCACTTAAAGCTGCAGTCTGTAAGTTGTCTAAAAATATATTTTTAACATGTTTCTTCACTCTGTCACTATCTCCTGACAGAGCTGATGTTAGACAAAGTAATCTCTGAAAAAAACTATAGTCCCCTTGCTTCTCCAGGTGGTAAATAAGAATTTCAAAAAAGCCACAGTGACCCGCCGTTAACCAGCCAATAAAAACAGAGCTTCTCACTTCTCACGCTCCTAACCCACGCCCCCTCCCCCGTCCCAGCCCGCAGCGGCCGCGCAGGTTCTCGTTGAAATAATTGCAAAGCGATGCAAAACTGTTTTGTATGTGACACAAATGTATTAAATTCTCAAGATGGTGTAGTGGCAGGGCTTCCGACTTGGGACCCGAAGGACCCAGGTTCGAACCCCGGCCACTACACACCTTGGGGTGTCTATGAGTGCACACCTATTTCCCCAGCTCCCCGGGCGCTTTCTATGGCTGCTCACTGCACCACCTGGTGGTGGTTGGGTTAAATGCAGAGACGAATTTCGTCTTGTATGGGAAACATACACAGATGACAAAAATGGACATTTATTATTATTATTCTTTATCCCTGATCTGGACTTTTCTTTTTTTTTTTTGCCAAAAGTCAAGTGATCGCTTCATCCTCCGCTGAGTCCTGACAGAAACATTCAGGAGATGAATGAATTTGTCACGAGCGAATTAAACTCTGGTTCAACGTGGCTGCGCGCAGCTCTGCAGATTTCCTGGTGTTCTGGACCAGCGCTCCCTGTTTTTATTTTATTTTTTAGAATGTTTTATTAACATATAATCACAGAACTTCGCAGCTGCTGAGAGGAAATGTAGTGGAGGCGGAGCATTCGGAAGCAGAGCTGAATTTCACCAACAGCAAGAGCGAGCTGACTCAGCTGAGCCATATATGGCTCTGAGTGGGGAGGGACCAGAATTATTTCCCAGAGGAAAATTTTCTGCGTTCTACCAAAAACTGCAGACTGAACCTTTAAGGTGTTTACTGCTTGGTGGGGAAACAGTTTGCTGGAACTCCTCTGACTGGAATGAATTGAAAAAGACTTCTGGACAGAAGTCGAAACGTTTTCTGCAACAAATAAAGTCCAGTTGATCCTGTATTGAACACCTTTTTTGATTTCCTCTGACTGATGATGTCCTCCGGATGGAGGGTGAAACGATTCTATAAAAAAGAAACTGTCCAGATGACCCGACTGAGAATGATTGGATTTGGTACCTGGATTATTGAGCATGAACTTTCTTGCCTTATCCTCTGAAATGTTTTTCTTTAAAATAAATCAATCCAGTCACTTTCAGCTTTTCTTTCATTTTAACTTTTTGGTTTCATTTTTCCATCTTGTTGCGTGAGGCCTCTGGAATCACATTCAGGTGACGAGTCTCCACTTTTGTTTTCAGGACAGAATGACCTCGGGTGATGAGGATCACAGAGTCACGACACCGTTTCCTGTGACGTGCTGCAGGCCCAGGGTTGTGCACGTTTGCCTCTGTAGTTTCTTGTGTCTGCCTGCTGTATCACGCTTCCTGTCTTCTGTCATGAAATGAGCTTATCGACCAACAACTTGCCGAGGCTGCGGTGCGGCTCGGGGGCGTCTGCTTGCTCGGTTTAATGGGCGGGTTGTTTGTGGCGGTAAAATACTGCGCGCTCACTTTGACTTGTTGTTTTTGTCGTCTTGGGACTTGCTTACAGCCACTCATCAACGGCGGTCAAGGGCAAAGGAGGAGCGATAATGTTTTTGCCTGTTGTGTGTGTCTGTTGGCAAAATATTCAATGATTTGTTTGATGGATATTATTAAAAGTTTCAGAAAGCGATTCTTGAATGTACGACTACAACCGATGCTCTTTTGGGATAAAGATGGCTGCCACAACCGGCTGACATTCTAAAGCACAAAAATGGCAGCGCAATTCAGCTAATTTTACAGCTGTTGAGCTAAAATTTGGTGTGATTTTAGCTGAACACCGTGCACAACAATTTTGCCTAAAACATGGCATTGACCATGCTTGTTTGTTAGCAAAATACCTCATGAACCACTGGACAAATTTCAATGAACCTTTCAGATTTTCTTTCTCGCTTGAATGTCTAGAACTAAACAACTTTTGGAGTAAACTCAATTCTAGATGGCTGCCACAACTAATCCCCCTTAGCCTACACAAAAAATGGTTATAACCCAGTAAATTTAGTATACATTTACGGTAGCTAAAACTTGGCTTGGTAGTATCTGAGAGTCATTCACAACATATAATCCAATAAGCAACACAAGTCATCGTGCGAGATTGTTTATACTTATTGCTTGACTAAAACAACTACTTTCTTCATTTTTAAGAATAAGAGGATTTTAGCAAGTGATATGCATTCGTTCAGGTAATGCTAGCTCCATAATTGTTTTATTTCTTTGTTCCATTTATGCAGAGAACCGTAGCGGGAAAGATAAATCTTCTAATGCTCACTTACAGGAAGTAACCTTGTTGTGTCCTTGAGGAATGCTTACAGAAACTGTACTTTTAACACACAGGCTGTTGATGATTCAACTTTAAGTGGAGCAATGAAGAAGGAAAAATAAAAAACTACTAAATAGATTTTTATTTATGTTATCCTTCTGTTGGGTTCTCCTTGGACAAAAGTGTCTCAGATTGTTTTTTTGGGGGGGCCATTTTTAATTGAATTTTATTTCACGACCTGAACTTGACAAATCTGACCTCAGTCTTTTGATTATTTTCATATGTGGTACTAAATCTGATACATATTCAATTTTTTTCCGGAGTGGCCTCAGTCTGAACGAGCATGCTGCATTTCTTCTGACTTTTACAGCAGTGATGTATGCAGATTCATCCAAGTATTAAACTGATACCAACCTCGTGCTGTTTAAAACTCAGATCTTTTCATATCTCCAGCTACAGAAGAGATTTTTGATTTCTTTATTTATATATTTGCCATGTTCTAAATGATAAATGGACTCTACTTAAATAGCGCCTTTCTATCTAATCAAGATACTCAATGCGCTTTACACTACAATCTGTTCCCTCTTTTACCCATTCATACAGCACTCGACTACATCTCTACAAAGCTAATCTGAATCTGTTTAGACTAATCAGTGCTTTTTCACAGTCATACACCGATGGGACACACACTGGAAACAATGAAGGGTTCAGTGTCTTGCTCAGGGACATTTCAACATGTAACTGCTGGTGGAATTGAACCCCCAACTCTCCCATTGGAGACTCTAACCTCTAACCACTCAGCCACAGCTTCCCCTAGAATTATAAGAATCTACACCAGCATATTATACCAACGTTATTGTGTCATATCGATGCTAACACTATCGATACTTGAGCTTGTTTCTACTTTGCAGTTCTACGTTTGGTGTCGGCGGGGAGTGGCTGTATCAAATGGAAATGCCGGATGAAGTAATCATGTTGGATAATTAGTCGGTTCAGGTTGCACAACGGCTTCAGAACCGATACACACATGCTAGCATGTGTAGCATTCATATTTACTTCTGTAAACACAGCGTGCTGCGTGTGATGTCACGTCGTCTTTCGTGCAGATAGCTTTAGTGTTGGTGGTTCACACTCGATTTTGTTGGAGATCGCATTTAAATTTTAACCTGAACGGGCATGTCAACAAACAAACATCTGATTTCATAAAATAAATGTCTGACTTGAGTATTAAAACCTGCAGCGTGAATGTAGCCACAGCTGCATCAGCATGCTCTTAATTTTTCAGAATCAAAATGTTGTCCTTGTTCGTTTTTAAACCGCACGTCATTCCTGGTGTTTGTTTTTTTAATTGCTCGTTTCTTTGTTATCAGTTTGGTTTTAATCGAGGTTGTGTCTCGTGTCGGGGATTGTTCGGAGTCAGACTCCTGTGTTTGCTAAAATGTCGCCTAACCAGCCTGTTGTTCAGGTAACCACTCCTGCTGAGGTACGACACAAACCCAACGTCCACAGCTGCAGCTCAGGGTTACAACCAGGCTGAGCACCAACTGATAACCAGCCGATTACAGCGTTCCTTTGTCTACGTTACTCAAACCTGATGATAAAAATTGTTAAATGGAACTAGGTACGCAATTTACAATTCCAAATATTTTTTGTTGTTGTTTATTACTATAGTTTGTCAGTTATTCATCAGATTTATCACTCTGTTATGGAAACGTTTGACTCTTGTTACGTTTGTTTTGTGTTACAATTCTGTCAATGAACAACTAAAATATGTTTGTCTTATGCGCCCAAATTTAATACACCTATTAATGAAAAAACTGTAAATAATTAATTATTTTGCAAGCTTGATCCCTGAAAATAAAACAATAGAAAAGAAGAGCATTGTCATGATTTTATGTAAATACTCATATAACAACATGTAGACCATCTGTTCAGGTTTATGGTGATTAGCTAATTAATGCACATTGTTTATGAAGTTGACACCACAGTCAATGCATCCCACAATCCTTTGCAGGCAGCACTGTGAAGGAGCCCAGACTGACGGCCCTGGAGCGTCCACACAGAGGAGACGGTGAAGTCTTCTGCGCTAAGGGAACGCACGCAGAGGTCCAGTAAAACCCTGAAGTAGTGCCAGTAGTTCTAATTATCGATGTTGCAGCAGAGCAGCCAACTTGCCTTCGAAAACAAACTGTCATAATCTAGTCCACTTGACAGATTATGAGGTAAACGCTGATGCGGTCGCGCCTGAGAGTCGTTCACAACACAAACCCATTCGAGGTCCAACCAAAACGTTGACATTTTCGTCATTTCTGGCCCTTCGAGGAACGCTGAGCCTTTGAATTGTCTAAGAATTTACCTGACTAAATAAAGGTTGAAAAAAAGAATTTGTGACCCGTGCTGGAAAAAAGAGTCCCAATGAGGAACTTTTCAATGTTGGATTAAAGTTTTCTGATTCTACATCTTAAAAGCTTCAGAATGATTCATAGTTTGATTAAATTTGGCAATTTATCACCTATGTTAGTTTACAAGAGTGCCAGTTTGAAAACTAGACTTTATTGGTCTGGAAGCCTTTACACACACACACACACACACACCCATACACACATACATTTTCATCTTCAAATCACTTCTTGGTCTGCTGCCCTCATACATCTCCTCCTACATGTCTTTGCGTGAGTGCAGCTACAGCGTGCGCTCTCAGGACATGATTACCTGCAGTGTTCCGTCAGTGAGGACTGAACTTGGAAAAAGGGCCTTCTCCTACTCCGCCCCTGCTTCATGGAATATCTTACAAAAAGATCTGAAGCTCTCGACCTTGACTTCTCTAAATGGTTTTCAGAATCTGTTGGAATCCTGGCAAAAACCAATGCAGATTTGTTCCTGTCTTTGATTTTATACGTCTACCTTATAATGTTTTGCTAGTTTTTTGATACTTTTTTAAAAGGAGGAATGTGTGTATATATATATATGTATGTATATATATGTATATATGTATATATATATGTATATATATGTGTATATATGTATATATGTGTATATATATATATATGTATATATATATATATATGTATGTATATATGTATATATATATATATATATATATATATATATATATATATACAGGTATTCCCCGATTTACGAGCGAGATCCGTCACAAGGAGGCGCTCGTAAACCGGAAATCTCGTAATTTGGAACGGCCGCCATTTCTCTCGTAAACCCGGAAGTCCGCTCGTAAATTTCGCCAGCGCACCTAAAAACACTCTATTTTCATCTAAAAACTACTTTTGAGTGCATAAAAATGATCGGAAACGTGTGTTTATATGCTTAACTTGCTAACTGTAGTGAAAAAACACATGAAAACTCAGTATTTTTTTCGTTTTTTCCAAAAATTCAACCCGGAAGTCCGCTCGTAAATTTCGCCAGCGCACCTAAAAACACTCTATTTTCATCTAAAAACTACTTTTGAGTGCATAAAAATGATCGGAAACGTGTGTTTATATGCTTAACTTGCTAACTGTAGTGAAAAAACACATGAAAACTCAGTATTTTTTTCGTTTTTTCCAAAAATTCAACCCGGAAGTCCGCTCGTAAATTTCGCCAGCGCACCTAAAAACACTCTATTTTCATCTAAAAACTACTTTTGAGTGCATAAAAATGATCGGAAACGTGTGTTTATATGCTTAACTTGCTAACTGTAGTGAAAAAACACATGAAAACTCAGTATTTTTTTCGTTTTTTCCAAAAATTCGCAGCTCGTAAGTCTGGAACCTCGCAGATCAGAGCGCTCGTAATTCGGGGACTACCTGTATATATATATATATATATTTTTTTTTTCTCTCTTTTGTTTTCTATTGTTTATTGTTTGATTGTTTATTGTTTAAGGAAATTCTACCATTGCTGTTCATTGTTCTTTAGTTTTAGCAGGTCGCTTTCGTAAATGAGCCCATGAGGTTCAAAAGATTTACCTGACTAAATAAAGGTTGAATGAATACACACACACATACACACATACACACATACATATATACATATATACATATATACATATATACATATATATATTTATACAGGTAGTCCCCGACTTACGAGCGAGTTCCGTCACTAGGGGGCGCTCGTAAGTCAAAAATTCGTAAGTAGGAACACATAGTAAAAAAAAAAAAAATTTTTTTTTTTTTTACTTTTTTTTTTTTTTTTTTTTTATAAATGAATACATGTACAGTACTGGACAGTCACCAAGCACTTAGCCTATCCTAACACAGTTTTTAAAGATGAAGGAATAAGTTGAATTGTCTCCCTTTCACATAAAGGGAGCAAGCTCCCTATGGAGCCTGCAGGGAGGAGGGAGACAATTCAACTGATTCCTTCATCTTTAAAAACTGTGTTAGGATAGGCTAAGTGCTTGGTGACTGTACAGTACTGTACATTTATCTATTTATTAAAAATATACAGTATATACAGTATTTTTATTTTTTATTGTTTTTTATTTATTAATAGATAAATGTACAGTACTGTACAGTCACCAAGCACTTAGCCTATCCTAACACAGTTTTTAAAGATGAAGGAATCAGTTGAATTGTCTCCCTCCTCCCTGCAGGCTCCATAGGGAGCTTGCTCCCTTTATGTGAAAGGGAGACAATTCAACTTATTCCTTCATCTTTAAAAACTGTGTTAGGATAGACTAAGTGCTTGGTGACTGTCCAGTACTGTACATGTATTCATTTATAAAAAAAAAAAAGTAAAAAAAAAAAAAAATTTTTTTTTTTTTTTTAATGAGATGCATGCTCGTAAGTCCGGGACCTCGTAAGTCAGAGCGCTCGTAAGTCGGGGACTACCTGTATATATATACATACATACATACATACATACATACATACATACATACATACAGGTAGTCCCTGAGTTACGACAGAGTACCGTTCCTACACCCCGTCGTAACACGGATTTCGACGTAAGTCGGAAAACACATGCACACTGGCCGCCCCATATACACGTACATGTACGGTACAGTACAGTTACCAAGCACTTAGTTTATCCTAACACAGTACCCTACATAATTATCAAAAAACACATACAGTACATTTGGAGCCATAATGATGGGGGAAAAAAAGTTAATGTCTTACTGGGAGCTGGTGAATTCTTCCTCCGTCTGTTAGCATGTTAGCTCGTTGCACCTCTGAGCTCTGCAGCTTCTTGCTGCTTCACGCGGTCCACAGCGTTTACAGCAAGGTCTGTTAGCATGTTGGCTCGTTGCACCTCCGGTCCAGCTAGCTGTTTCTGCCGTCTGGTGACACCGTACACCCGTCCACCTCCGTCCACCTTTTGTTTACGATGTAAAACCGCAGTCAGCTCGGTCAATCTGCCCTATTCCGTTGTAAAACCGCCGCCAACCTGTGTCCAGTAAGGTCTCCACTTCCACTGCTTTGCTGTTTGTGCCATGAAACTCGGTCCAGAGCGGGTCTCTCTCTGTGTTTTTCCGCTGCGTCAAGCTACTGCTACTTCTACCGTCAAACAGGAAGTACAACCGGAACTGGCTTTTCAAATATATATATATATATATATATTTATATTTTAAAAAAATTAATGAGATGTGTGACGTAACCACGAAACGTCGTAACTCGAGACCGTCGTAACCCGAGGACTACCTGTATATGTGTATAGTACTGTATATATGTGTGTGTGTGTCTATATACAGTATATATGTGTGTGTAAAGGCATTTTAAACTCTTCTCACACACTTTCAATATTATAAACAATGTTTCTAAACTTTAAACGCTCTATAAGAGCACAGAAGAAGAGCAGACGGAGAACAGCTGATCAGCTGCAGCAGGAAGTTTATCCTGCAGTGTGGGCTAATTTATATATACTGTGTATATATACTGTGTGTGTGTGTATATATATATAT
>JBBPBX010001914.1:73106-84366 GCA_038048925.1 Garcialebias charrua | reverse complement strand
TCCTCTAGTGGCATGGTCTTGCGTTTGAAAATGACCATGGGTGGGATCTTTGTTGGCCAGAACCACGGTGAAGTGTGACTTTTCTTGGCCAGTGGTGAGGATGTTCACAGTTTTGTCACCTTTCTAGGACACTTCCCATCGGGATGTCAAACGTGAGGGGCACCTTGTCCATATTAATAATATGGTCAGGCGAGACGTGGTGTTCCTGTACCTGGCGGTCAACAAATGTGCGGAAGCTGGCCACCTTCTCCTCGAAATCCGCCAGCAACCTGTGGCACATTGTGGTACGCGGTCTGATGGAGAGCTGATGGTAGCGCATGAAGCGAAAACACCAGGACAGTCCCCTAGCAAACTCTGCTATGTCCATCTCCTTAGCGAGTGCCATGGCAAGGAGACAAAGCTGCACAGTGGACAGCCCTCTGCCCGATGCACGCTCCTCGAGGACCACATATGGGGAGCAATATTATAGGCAGAAACATGGGTGTGCTATGGGGTCTCCAGTTTCTCCTATTGTTGCCAACCTGTACATGGAGGAGGTAGAAAAGAGAGCTTTGACATCCTTTTCAGGGAGACCACCAAGTCATTGGTTCAGGTATGTTGACGACACCTGGGTTAAAATTAAATCTCAGGAAGTCCAACATTTCACTGATCACATCAACTCTGTGGATAAATATATCAAGTTCACACGAGAAGATGTAAAAAATGGCAGGTTGGCTTTCTTGGACTGTGAGGTCTCAGTTTCTGATAGAGGAAATTTGCAAACTGAGGTGTACCGCAAACCCACACACACAGACCAGTATTTACAGTTTGACTCCCATCACCCTCTGGAGCACAAGTTAGGAGTCATCAGGACTCTGTACCACAGAGCAGACAGCGTCCCCACTAACGCAGGAGCCAGACAGAAGGAGAAATCACACACAAAACAGGCTCTAGAGAAATGTGGATATCCTAACTGGGCCTTCCTGAAAGCAGAGAAGAAACCCAAACAGGACTCCAGCCAGCCATCAGGTGAAAAGAAGGAACCCAGACCCAGACCAGTGGCCATTCCATATGTTGCAGGGGTTTCAGAGACATTGAGACGTTTATTTTCTAAACACAACGTCCCAGTGGCTTTTAAACCTCAAAATACATTACGGCAAAAACTGGTTCATCCCAAAGATCCAGTCCCCCGGCAAAAACAGAGTAACATTGTGTATGCTGTTCAGTGTCAGGAGGGCTGTGATCAGTCTTATATCGGGGAAACTAAACAGCCACTGGCCAAAAGGATGGCCCAGCACAGAAGATCAACATCATCAGGTCAGGACTCTGCAGTCTACACTCATCTCCAGGCCAGCGGTCACTCTTTCAGGGATGAAGATGTTCACATCCTTGATAGAGAGGAACGATGGTTTGAGAGAGGAGTAAAGGAGGCCATCTTTGTGAAAAGAAACCGCCCATCATTAAACAGGGGTGGAGGCCTCCGAGTTCAACTGTCCCCCTCCTACAATGCTGTGATTGCTGGTATCACTCAGCCCTCTGTGAATAGCAAACAACCATCAGGGTGCTAACGATCCATTGTTAGGCTGATGGTCCTCCTTGATCATGTGAGCAGCTGGTTTCAGGCTGTCATCAGCCAACTGGTTGTGTAACACTGTGGGAGGGTGCTATTTATAAGACTGAGCTGAACCCAGCACCTCAGACTGAGGAAGTCTTTCGGACGAAAGACGAAACGTTTCTACAATTTTTTGCTTTGTTTTGTTTTTTTGTTTTTTTGAATGTCCAGAGGACCAGACTTAGCTTTTTTAGAATTTTCTACCTGGATTATTGAGCATGCATCAGGGTCACTTTTTTATGTTTTTTTTTACTCAACGTTGGGTATGTACTTCATAAAAAAACAGTCCTAGGGCCAAAAAATGCACCCAGTGGTTTATTTACTCTAAGTATATTTATTTATCTTTGATAGAAACACTTCGTTTTCAAATCCTCGCGCTTGTGACGTCACAAGCGCCAGGACAACCCACCTCAAACCTGAGTCCAGCCCCTCACCTAGCAACCCCTGGTTAGGCTCAACCCACTTCAGTATAAAAGACATGACGGTTGTTTTTCCTGATTTCATCTCATCTTTTGTTTAAATGTTCTTAATTTCATGTGTACAGCACTTTGTTGCAGCTGTGGTTGTTTTAAATGGCTTTATAAATAAAGTATAATTGTTATATTTGTTTGCTGACATTATAGTAAAAGTGTGTTTGAGCTGAACTTTTCTTTTAAAAATGAACATAATTGTCAAATAGCTGATAGGTTCGCTTTGACCGGTCTTCGTGTGCGTGGGCTGCTAAAACCTTCATCTGTTTAAAATTTAATAAGATTAACACTTAAAAAACATATTTATTTGCTGAAAATTATAGCAAAGATGTGTCTGAGCTGAACTTTTCTTTAATAAATGAATATGTTCAAATCCGCTGGATTTAAATAATTTCGCTTGTCGGGTATTCCAAACGTGTGCGCGCAATTTGCAACAACCTTCATCTCTTTAAAATGTAACAAGATAAACACCAAAAAATATTTATTTATTTTTATTCAAACTCATTGAATTCTTCATCCTCTGCGTCGCTGAAGAGTTCTGTCAACTCCTGAGCAGGTAACAGGTGCAGCGCTCAGAGCAGCTGCGTCCTCCTGGCTCCGCGTCAGCTCCATCAAACATCCTACCTTCCTGAACCCAGACAGATGGATTCTTTACTGACTGAGGTCCAAGCTTTATCCTTCCATCGACTGAGGTCCAAGCTTTATCCATCCATCCATCCATCCGTCCGTCCATCCATCCATCCGAGGACCTGTTGCACGTCACGTGCATCTGTCCTGTAGCTGTTGCTCTCTGTCCATCACGGTGCAGAGCTGCTTTGAAGCTTGGTCAAGCCTTCCAGGATGATGCAGGAATGGAGTTAAACACTATAATTTTATCTTTAAACTACAGCATGATGTACGCACACACGTCCATCCAGCAGGACTTTTTTTGCTCTAAAATATCTGTATACAGGTACACTGGTCGTCAAAAGCCTAGAGAGTCCTTTAGCGTGTTGAGGAGAGCAAGACGTGACGGTGTGTGTGTGTTGGTCTATGTGGTTTAGCCAGACTATGCGCCAGACTACGTACCGACATTATCGGGACATTTGGTATTAGCCAGCCTTTGCCAATGTCCGGATAAAACACAGATTGTATCCAAATATATTAATATGTAAACATTGTTTTTTCTCATCAATATCAGAGTAACTTGTGGCTAAATGGCTGCCTGGATGAGTTGGACTGTGCTTCAACACTTAAAATTGTTTTAATAAAAAGTTATTTACATTTATAAAATTGTCGGGCGAAGCACCTCCTCGAGATTCTGTGTGTGGTGTGTGTCAGTTTGTGTATCGGATGCGCTTGTTGAACCTGTGTGGACGTGTGTGATTATTGCAACTGATACACACCGCGCGAAACTCCAACGCCCCTCCTCTCGTGATGTGGAGACCCTGTTGTGGGCGGGGCCTCAGGGCGGGGCCTCAGGTGACCGAGCCTTTAAAAGTTAAAGCCCCTTGAGCTTACACGTGCAGAGTTATGGCGTCGTGTGTTGAGTGCATGTGTTAGGTGAGCGGAGATTATTTTTGGAGAGCGATTTAAGTAAGATTTTGCAGCAGTAGGTGGACAGAGTGTCAGAGTGTATTGACTTCATTCAGGTAAGAATTAAAAAAAAAATTGTTGCTTTTGATGACATCATCTGAAGGAAATGTTAACGGCTAATCCAGTAGCGTTTACGTGTAACGTGACTTTAACCGCAGCGTCACAAACTGTGAAGACTGTAGAAAACTTTATCAACATTTACATAAATTAGGAAGTATCTGTGCATGAGTTTTGAGTGCGCGAAGAAAGACGCAGCTCAAACTAGCTGCGGCTAGCGTTAGCATGTAACGTAACTTCACTTCAGAAGCGTGACAACCTTTCAACGCTGTTGAAAACTTTTATAGACATTTATATAAATCAGCGATACTATATATGCATCACTTGTGGATGTTTTTAGTGGTTATTTAGAGTCTTAACGCGACGAAGACAAAATTAAACGCACGTCGCGTTAGCGTCACTAGCGTGAACGTGTCACGTCACAATAACAGCGTGACTAACGCTGTAATTTAACATGCGTTAATAGGGTAGAGGGGTTTTAATGTTTCCAACGTCATTTTTGTGCTAAATCTGCTCTTTTTTTTACCTCTGAGCAGTGAGCAGCGAGACGAACTGCGTCGTTACGTCATCACGTTGCAGTCTCGTTACGTCATCACGTTGACTGCAGTGTTATGTAGGTATCAGAATACTGTTGTTGGAATACTGAATACTGAATAATACAGAATACTGTATAAGTGTACTGTATAAACTTGAGAATTGTTTTTTAACTTTTTCATATTTTTACATGTACAGGTTTTCAGCTAGTCCAAGAGGTCATTTGGTATTTGGTGAGTCAGATAATCTTTGTCATTTGCACCGCATGTGGTACATGTGATGAAACTAGATTATGTACACATGGTCCCAGTTACATCCAACAACAAAATGTAAGAGAAAAACAGTAATAACATCTAGGATATAACTAAGAAAAACATCAACTAGAAATACACTAATCACTAATGTAATAGAAAAACATCATTACAAACAGCAGCAGGAACATGAGTCTGTATGAACAGATGGTCACAAATGAACACAGCAACAAGAAAACAGATCAGCATCAGCATGATGTGATATTTTGCAGTGATTATTCTTATTATTTAATTATTCATGAGTCTAACAGCCTCAGGGTAGAAGCTGTTCCTCTGTCTAGTGGTTCTACATTTGATGCTCCTTAACCTCTGTCCTGAGGGGAGTGGGGCAAAGAGTGTGTGTGCTGGGTGAGTGGGGTCCTTCCCCTTTACTGACTGAGGTCCACACTTTATCCATCCATCCATCCATCAAACATCCATCCATCAAACATCCATCCATCCATCAAACATCCTGCTTTCCTGAACCCAGACATATGGATTCTTTACTGACTGAGGTCCACGCTTTATCCATCCATCAAACATCCATCCATCCATCATCCATCCATCAAACATCCATCTATCCATCCATCCATCCATCCATCAAACATCCTGCCTTCCTGAACCCAGACAGATGGATTCTTTACTGACTGAGGTCCACGCTTTATCCATCCATCCATCAAACATCCATCCATCAAACATCCATCCATCAAACACATCCATCCATCCATCAAACATCCATCCATCCATCAAACATCCATCCATCCATCAAACATCCTGCCTTGCTGAACCCAGACAGATGGATTCTTTGACTGAGGTCCACGCTTTATCCATCCATCCATGCATGCATCCATCCATCCATCAAACATCCACAGATCCATCCATCGAACATCATCGATCCATCCATCCATCAAACATCCTGCCTTTCTGAACCCAAACAGATAGATTCTTTACTGACTGAGGTCCATGCTTTATCCATCCATCCATGTATCCATCCATCCATCAAACATCCATACATCAAACATCCATCCATCCATCATCCATCAAACATCCTGCCTTCCTGAACCCAGACATATGGATTCTTTACTGACTAAGGTCCACGCTTTATCCATTCATCCATCTATCAAACATCCATCCATCCATCCATCAAACATCCATCCATCCATCAAACATCCATCCATCTATCCATCAAACATCCTGCCTTTCTGAACCCAGACAGATGGATTCTTTACTGACTGAAGTCCACGCTTTATCCATCCATCTATCCATCAAACATCCATCCATCAAACATCCATCCATCCATCAAACATCCATCTATCCATCCATCAAACATCCTGCCTTACTGAACCCAGACAGATGGATTCTTTACTGACTGAGGTCCATGCTTTATCCATCCATCCATGTATCCATCCATCCATCAAACATCCATACATCAAACATCCATCCATCCATCAAACATCCTGCCTTCCTGAACCCAGACATATGGATTCTTTACTGACTAAGGTCCACGCTTTATCCATTCATCCATCTATCAAACATCCATCCATCTATCAAACATCCATCCATCCATCAAACATCCATCCATCTATCCATCAAACATCCTGCCTTTCTGAACCCAGACAGATGGATTCTTTACTGACTGAAGTCCACGCTTTATCCATCCATCTATCCATCAAACATCCATCCATCAAACATCCATCCATCCATCAAACATCCATCTATCCATCCATCAAACATCCTGCCTTACTGAACCCAGACAGATGGATTCTTTACTGACTGAGGTCCACGCTTTATCCATCCATCCATGCATCCATCCATCCATCAAACATCCACACATCCATCCATCCATGCATCCATCCATCAAACATCATCCATCCATCCATCAAACATCCTGCCTTCCTGAAAACAGACATATGGATTCTTTACTGACTGAGGTCCACGCTTTATCCATCCATCCATACATCCATCAAACAAACATCCACACATCCATCCATCTATCCATCCATCAAACATCCTGCCTTCCTGAACCAGACAGATGGATTCTTTACTGACTGAGGTCCACGCTTTATCCATTCATACATCTATCAAACATCCATCCATCCATTAAACATCCATCCATCCATCCATCCATCAAACATCCATCCATCCATCATCCATCAAACATACTGCCTTCCTGAACCCAGACAGATGGATTCTTTACTGACTGAGGTCCATGCTTTATCTATCCATACATGCATCCATCCATCCATCCATCCATCCATCAAACATCCATCCATCAAACATCCATCCATCAAACATCCATCAAACATCCTGCCTTCCTGAACCCAGACATATGGATTCTTTACTGACTGAGGTCCCGCTTTATCCATCCATCCATCCATCCATCCATCCATCAAACATCCATCTATCCATCCATCAAACATCCTGCCTTACTGAACCCAGACAGATGGATTCTTTACTGACTGAGGTCCACGCTTTATCCATCCATCCATCATCCATCAAACATCCATCCATCAAACATCCATCCATCATCCATCCATCAAACATCCATCCATCTATCCATCCATCCATCAAACATCCTGCCTTCCTGAACCCAGACAGATGGATTCTTTACTGACTGAGGTCCACGCTTTATCCATCCATACATACATCCATCCATCCATCCATCCATCAAACATCCATCCATCAAACATCCATCCATCCATCCATCAAACATCCAGCCTTGCTGAACCCAGACGGATGGATTCTTTACTGACTGAGGTCCACGCTTTATCCATCCATCCATGCATCCATCCATCCATCAAACATCCACACATCCATCCATCCATCCATGCATCCATCCATCAAACATCATCCATCCATCCATCAAACATCCTGCCTTCCTGAAAACAGACATATGGATTCTTTACTGACTGAGGTCCACGCTTTATCCATCCATCCATGCATCCATCCATCCATCAAACATCCATACATCCATCCATCCATCAAACATCCTGCCTTCCTGAACCAGACAGATGGATTCTTTACTGACTGAGGTCCACGCTTTATCCATCCATCCACCCATCCATCCATCAAACATCCATCCATCAAACATCCATCTATCCATCATCAAACATCCATCCATCCATCCATCAAACATCCTGCCTTGCTGAACCCAGACAGATGGATTCTTTACTGACTGAGGTCCACGCTTTATCCATCCATCCATGCATCCATCCATCCATCAAACATCCATCCATCAAACATCCATCCATCATCCATAAACATCCTACCTTCCTGAACCCAGACATATGGATTCTTTACTGACTGAGGTCCACGCTTTATCCATCCATCCATCTATCAAACATCCATCCATCTATCAAACATCCATCTATCAAACATCCATACATCCATCATCCATCCATCCATCAAACATCCATCCATCTATCCATCAAACATCCTACCTTCCTGAACCCAGACAGATGATTATTTACTGACTGAGGTCCACGCTTTATCCATCCATCAATCCATCAAACATCCATCCATCCATCCATCCATCCATCAAACATCCATCCATCCATCAAACATCCTGCCTTGCTGAACCCAGACAGATGGATTCTTTACTGACTGTCAACGCTTTATCCATCCATCCATCCATCCATCAAACATCCACACATCCATCCATGCATCCATCCATCAAGCATCATCCATCCATCCATCAAACATCCTGCCTTCCTGAAAACAGACATATGGATTCTTTACTGACTGAGGTCCATGCTTTATCCATCCATCCATCCATGCATCCATCCATCCATCAAACATCCATACATCCATCCATCCATCAATGATCCTGCCTTCCTGAACCAGACAGAGAGATTCTTTACTGACTGAGGTCCATGCTTTATCCATCCATCCACCCATCCATCCATCCAAACATCCATCCATCAAACATCCATCTATCCATCATCAAACATCCATCCATCCATCCATCAAACATCCTGCCTTGCTGAACCCAGACAGATGGATTCTTTACTGACTGAGGTCCACGCTTTATCCATCCATCCATGCATCCATCCATCCATCAAACATCCATCCATCATCCATCAAACATCCTGCCTTCCTGAACCCAGACATATGGATTCTTTACTGACTGAGGTCCACGCTTTATCCATCCATCCATCTATCAAACATCCATCCATCTATCAAACATCCATCTATCAAACATCCATACATCAATCATCCATCCATCCATCAAACATCATCCATCTATCCATCAAACATCCTACCTTCCTGAACCCAGACAGATGAATTATTTACTGACTGAGGTCCACGCTTTATCCATCCATCAATCCATCAAACATCCATCCATCCATCCATCATCCATCCATCCATCAAACATCCATCCATCCATCAAACATCCTGCCTTGCTGAACCCAGACAGATGGATTCTTTACTGACTAAGGTCAACGCTTTATCAATCCATCCATCCATCAAACATCCACACATCCATCCATCCATCCATCCATCCATGCATCCATCCATCAAACATCCATCCATCTATCCATCAAACATCCTACCTTCCTGAACCCAGACATATGGATTCTTTACTGACTGAGGTCCACGCTTTATCCATCCATCCATCTATCAAACATCCATCCATCTATCAAACATCCATCTATCAAACATCCATACATCCATCATCCATCCATCCATCAAACATCTATCCATCTATCCATCAAACATCCTACCTTCCTGAACCCAGACAGATGAGTTATTTACTGACTGAGGTCCACGCTTTATCCATCCATCAATCCATCAAACATCCATCCATCCATACATACATACATCCATCCATCTATCCATCAAACATCCATCCATCCATCAAACATCCTGCCTTGCTGAACCCAGACAGATAGATTCTTTACTGACTAAGGTCAACGCTTTATCCATCCATCCATCCATCAAACATCCACACATCCATCCATCCATGCATCCATCTATCAAACATCATCCATCCATCATCAAACATCCTGCCTTCCTGAACCCAAACATATGGATTCTTTACTGACTGAGGTCCACACTTTATCCATCCATCAAACATCCATCCATCCATCCATCAAACATCCATCCATCCATCCATCAAACATCCATCCATCATCCATCCATCAAACATCCATCCATCTATCTATCCATCCATCTATCAAACATCCTGCCTTCCTGAAACCAGACAGATGGATTCTTTACTGACTGAGGTCCACGCTTTATCCATCCATCCATACATACATCCATCCATCAAACATCCATCCATCAAACATCCAGCCTTGCTGAACCCAGACAGATGGATTCTTTACTGACTGAGGTCCACGCTTTATCCATCCATCCATACATGCATCCATCCATCCATCCATCAATCCATGCATCCATCCATCAAATATCATCCATCCATCCATCAAACATCCTGCCTTCTTGAAAACAGACATATGGATTATTTACTGACTGAGGTCCACGCTTTATCCATCCATCCATCCATCAAGCATCCATCTATCCATCATCAAACATCCATCCATCCATCTATCAAACATCCTGCCTTGCTGAACCTTGACAGATGGATTCTTTACTGACTGAGGTCCACGCTTTATCCATCCATCCATCAAACATCCATCCATCAAACATCCATCCATCAAACATCCATCCATCCATCATCCATCCATCAAACATCCATCCATCCATCAAACATTCATCCATCAAACATCCATCTATCCATCCATCAAACATCCTGCCTTGCTGAACCCAGACAGATGGATTCTTTACTGACTGAGGTCCATGCTTTATTCATCCATCCATCCATGCATCCATCCATCCATCAAACATGTACACATCCATCAAACATCCATCCATGTATCCACCTATCAAGCATCCATCCATCTATCAAACATCCTGCCTTCCTGAACCCAGACAGATGGATTATTTACTGACTGAGGTCCATGCTTTATCCATCCATCCATGCATCCATCATCCATCAAACATCCATCCATCCATCAAACATCCATCCATCATCCATCAAACATCCTGCCTTCCTGAACCCAGACATATGGATTCTTTACTGACTGAGGTCCATGCTTTATCCATCCATCCATCTATCAAACATCCATCCATACATCCATCCATCATCCATCCATCAAACATCCATCCATCTATCCATCTATCCATCAAACATCCTGCCTTCCTGAACCCAGACAGATGGATTCTTTACTGACTGAGGTCCACGCTTTATCCATCCATCCATCAAACATCCATCCATCCATCAAACATCCTGCCTTGCTGAACTCAGACAGATGGATTCTTTACTGACTGAGGTCCACGCTTTATCCATCCATCTATCCATCCATCCATCAAACATCCTGCCTTCCTGAACCCAGACAGATGGAATCTTTACTGACTGAGGTCCATGCTTTATCCATCCATCCATCCATCCATCCATCAAACATCCATCCATCAACCATCCATCCATCAAACATCCATCCATCCCATGACGTAATCTCTTTCAGGGAAGACCCTGAATTTTTCTACATGATAAAGCCAGACCACATTATATGTACAGTATATGTATATGCATATATATATATATACATGTATATGCATATGTACATATTTGCATATGTACATATATGCATATTCATGTATGTACAGTATACATATATGCATTTACATTTTTATATGCATTTGCATTTACATGTATATATGCACTTACATATTCATGTATATAT